>BPLR01016691.1:0-74522 GCA_021605095.1 Caerostris extrusa | reverse complement strand
TAACGAGATTGCACTAAAGTTTGGCCCTTAAAAAGGCATCATGGGTAAATCTAAATCTCCATACATATCTTCCTTGTGTTGAACGACATCCGATAAAAGTGCTGTAAAAAAGTAAAAAGTACAGACATTTTTGTACATTATTTTTAAAATTAAATGCAATGGAAATTTTTGTATTAACAAAAATTTATTTCACACTGAAAGAGAAAAATCATGTCTTAATTAGAAACGATGCCGTGCGTTAAGTAGACTTTCATTTAGCATTAGTGCGACAAGGTAGTTCTTGTAAGACAGATTATTTAGCATAAACAAATTGATTTCTGTTCGGATCTTCGATGCTTTAACTTATGAAGTTTCATTTGACGTCAAGAATTTGAAAAAAGGAATAGTATATAAAGGGTGTGGAGGAAGATATTGCTGAGACATTATTGATGTAAAGAAGATAGAAATAAATTTTATTGATGATTTCAACCAGAATTTTTTAGATTCATAATAGCATTCTTAGTCAGTTATTTTTAGAAAATTTTATTAACAAACATGGAAATCTGGGAATTGTGAATTTTGCAACTGTCCGGTTACAAATTTTTGAAGTTCATTATTGCAGGAATTTCGGGAACCAACACCATCAAAGTTCCGCCACCCTTCCTCAGATCTAGTTCTTCTAACTGGGTTCCAGATGTTGATTCAAGATTCGCACTGTTAATGAACTATGACGCAGAGGGCCCAGCTACGAATCAAATTAATTCTTCAATGCAACAAAGCTGTCTTCATGGCATGCATCAACAAAACTACTGTGAAGAGAGAGATGTCAATCATGCAGAAATGGTTATATGAGCGCGGACCAGAATCCATATAATCCTGAAACTTTCAGATTTTCTGCTTCCTGGCAGACCGCCTATAGAAGAAAGCGGAACTGAGCGATTCATGTAATTGAAGATCAAAATTATCAGTATCCGCTATGCTTTGATTCCAGAAACACACTCCCATGTCTATAGCTGACAGTAATTTTTTGCATGGTTTTCAACAAACATTCGATCAAAAGGAATGCACTGATGAAACTGAATGTTTCAACATCCTGAAAGCACCTTCACAAATGCAATGTTCTGGAATATTTCGCACGAATGAAGTGTCGTCCCATTTTCCATCCACCTACAATAATTTCGATCTAAGTGGACATATGTTAACGAATGATACATCGCAATATTCTAGAAGGTCTTTAGAAACACAGATTTTAAACATTGAAAAATCCACAATATAGCAAGCCAACTTGATTCATCCAAATATTTCCTTAGAACAAAAGAAACTTTCCCATTTGAGATATCAACATGTCATGACCTTTAGAAAATCTGCTATTTGGCACCAACAATTTATACAGCATTAAAGAAAAGAAAATATTTCAGAAATTAATAATCCGTATAATTTTAGTGACGCCATATCGCTACCGAGTATTTCGCAGATTATCGAGAAAAGAACCAAGAATCTCGTGTAACTAAGATCAATGCAAATAGATTCAAGGAAGATGACAGTAATTCAAGAATGCAGTGGAGCTGAATTTAGTTATGGAACAGCAGAAAATATTTCCGTCCTTCTAGCACCACTCAAATTGAGCATTGCAATTTTGGGAGTGGAGAAAAATTTCGTGCATGGGAATATTCAGGGCTCAGTTTACATGTTCATCAAAAAGCAGAAAGCTTGTAATATTTCCACCATAAATTCAGCAAAACGAGAAGAAAAATTGACTTACAAGAATCATTCAGAAGACACAATTTTGGAGTAGATTTAAAAATTCAACTAAGGACTTGAATACTCTTTCTGAAAATGCAAATGCAAATTTATGTATAAAATGCGATAAGGATCAAATAGCATTTCTACCGACAAATCATCATTTATATCCTGGGGAGTTCTCGTAATTGTTTCCAGACCATTAAAGTGTAATTTTTGTGACAAATCTTTTTTGCTGACAGTTCCAGCCGGAACAAACACGTTCGAACGCACACTGGCGATAATCCATATCAATGTAACAAATGCGATAAATTCTTCTCTTTACCGTTACCAATTGCGCGACCACAGCTTCTACATCCACACTGGCGAAAAGCCGTACTCGTGTGGTCAATGCGATAAAAGCTTTTCTTCCAAAAATAGCCTGAGCAAACATTACATCCATTCTGGCGTAAGGCCGTATTCCTGTAGAGAATGCAGAGGGCTTCGCTACTAAGGGAAAAGTTGCGTATACACTTCCGCACCCACACTGGCGAAAAACCTTATGTATGTAATAAATGCAGTAAAAGGTATTCAAAAATTTCGATCTCAAACGTCACATGCTTAAACACACTGGTGAAGAGCGAAGCAAAGTTGCGATTCTTGCGCCGCTGAATTCTCCTCTGACAGAATCACTTGGCGCTCACCAATGTGGGAAGAATAAATAAGTTGTTCGAAAAGAATGCCTTCTGGATATGTAGTTCCCCTAATTTTGAAAATCTTGGCAGGAAATAAGAGCGTTTTTATAATTCATTTTCTGCTGCTTTTTTATTTAATGTGCATATATGTTGTTTACTTTTATCTCTTTCATAAGATTATGATAAGATTTAGCTTTGGATAAGATAATTTTTAAGAACTAAATATTTTTAATTCATTCTGATATTTATGCAACAATATGGTTTCCATTAAAAATAGAGATCTTCTGATAAACGAATTTTCAATAATTTTTTTTACTGCATTTAATAAGAATCCATAGAAAATTTTTGATACTTATTTAAAATAATTATAAAAAAATTTGTAAAGCTATACATTGCGCAGTTTTTTGATATTGTAATCAATATTTTTTACCTTGTATTTTAAAAGTTTAAGATTTTTAATATTTTAAATAGATTTTTAACTTTTTGCATTTAAATTCTTAGAAAACTTCTTAACTTTTAAATAAAAATGTGTTTTTGAATTTAATATTAAATAATAGCTTTTAATTATGCTAATTTTAAAGTTAAAGGAAATGTTTTCATTAAACTAATGCCATTTTAATAATTCGTAATTTATTAAATTTGAAATTAAATTTCCACATTTAGCTTCTTTGATTTTTATTTACATGTATGTAGTTGAAAACCTGTATAAGTAATTCCAGTCGTGTTATGTAAAAAAAACTTCTAAATATATTTGTAGTTGGAAAAATGTAATTTATTTTTGATTGATATTTTCTCGTTTTTACTAATAAAAAATTTGGTATAAAATACTGCTTTTAGTGATTTTCTGAATAATACAGCATTTCAATCAACGGACTGCTGATCTCAATATGGTGGTTTAAACTATTTCTTTAAGAAATTTTCTGTTAAATCAGGTGTGAATCTTCATATTCTGATATAAAAAAAAAAAAGGATTGCTTATCACCATTATTCTCTAAAAATACTTTTTAATAGCATATATGCGATGCATTCAATAGTTATATGTCTTCTTGCATTATGAGGGAAAGAAATGTGATATTAAAGAATTATTTTATGTTTAAAACTGTTACTTTGCATGAGTTACAATTAAATGCGATCGTATTTAATAGAATGCAGCATTTTCAATAATATTTAGAGTATGCAATTTTCGCCGCAATTCTGTGACGAAAGCTACATAAATTCAGTCTTTACAGTCGTTTTAAGGATTTTAATGTTGGCTAATTTTAGTTTTTAATCATAAAACGTGAAGAAATATTTTTTATTCTGAATGGAAAATTTTTAAACTTGAATGGAAATATTGTAGTTATTCATTCTCGAATTCTGCCATAGAAAATGAATTTTTGAATAATTAAATGCATTAGAAAAAATATTGTTTAAAGTTTATGAAGCTGTTTTTTTAAAAGTTACAATATCTTTACCTCAAAGAACGTATGTTCATCTGCATCAATTAGACTTGAGAATTCGGCTCGCTGGTTACCCCAATATACATGACAGTTGGCATCAGCAGTTTGAGTCAAATTTTATTCTCGTATAAGAATTTAATTGATTGCAATGATAATGCTGTTATAGCCAAAAAGACTCTTTTTAAATTTCTCAGGATCACTAACTATTTGATTATTTAACGTAATAAATTCTTATCAGCAAATCCAGGAAATTGTACATTTTGAGTTGTTAAAATAATAAAGATCAGTAAATATTCTAGTGCGTGTCTTTGTTGTTTAAAAACGAAGCAATAGCATTGTTTGCTTTGGGTTTGTAATGTTATATTCAGTAAAAATAGTGCCAATTAGGAAATATTTTTATTAACATTACAAAAGCTGAATTTAACATTTCTTTAAAGGTATTTAACGAAAATTCACATTTCGACGCCACTATATCGTTAATTACTACCTATAGTAACATATTTTTATTGTTAGCATTTAATACATAATTAAGGACTGCATTTATTTTTTAATAAATATTCATTTCACATGAATCTTTACAACTTCAACACAGTTTACTTTTAATAAAAATAAATAATTATCTCAATTATTTATATTTTCAACTCAGAAATCTAAAAGAAGTAAAAAAAATAAAATAATAATAAAGATATGCTGGGACAATGTACAGGTTACCATAAATTTATTATTTAATGAAAGTACAAAACGCATAACAGCAATCTTAAAAAATAAAAATTATAAAACTCACGACGATTTTCTTTTCTTTTTAAAAATATCCTTTTCACTTTGAAGCAAAATTGTCTTTTTGCTTTCAAAACACGATATTTCAAAAATATTTGCCCCAAACAGAGCTCATAATTGTATGGTTAAAATCAATAATAATAAAGATTGCGATGTATACAGTGCCCGGCAATACTTAAGGCGAGGTGTAATTCTTTAGAGGACAGTCTTGACACTTTACATTATTGAAAAGTGCTTTTTACAATAAAGACCTAATTCAGTAAAAGCTAATCTCTATCAAATCCTAAGAAAAGAGATGAATTTGCATACAAAACACGTGATGTTAAAGACTGACATGAATTGATGAAAAGAAAAAAAAAAAAAAAAGAAAGTCCTTTGATGCGTGCAGTGGGAGAAAAAAAATTCTGGTTGGGATTAACAGTGATAGAATGATCGGCAATCTTGATCAGGGGCGTCGAGCGTCAGACGACATGGTCAAAAGTGTCGCTTCACAAGGCGTAAATCATTTCAGGTACAACGATAACTAAGTTTAGTGCTGATAGCCTACAAAAAACAATACCAACAGATTACTTTACTAAAGCATGCATTTATTTTATAAGATTGTATGGTGGAAAGATAAGTTTGATTTGCATAAAGGAACCCAGCTTGGATTTTGCCTGCATCTCACATATTTTCTTAAACCAATAATTTAGTTATTTCATATGACAAAATTTCTATGAGAGCGAGGTGATTTAAATTTAAAAATTTGGATTTCTTTAATCAGTGTTATTCTTTTATTACTTTCAAAGTCTGTAGTTTTATTGGGCCCTATTCACAATTACTGGAAAATGCTCGAAAATCAAAATTATATAATTATAAAAAGAAAAGGCCGCAATTAAAGAAGATATCAGCGAACTCCTGCAAACCAAAACCAGTCAACTTTATTCGAAAATTTTCTATTACGAATAACAAAATGCATACCTCGGTTAAGAGTAAAACTTATATAATAGATTTTATTAATTATTTCCGGCTTATTAAGATTTGCAGAACATTGAATTTCGAAATTAAGTTCCAGGCCAAAACTCGACATGAGAAGATCAATGGAAAACCCTACTTCAATGGAAGGAGGACACGATAAATATGAGAACCCATGAATATTTATCTTTGGACTGAAAAGAAGATGATTATGTGAATCTCCATAAACCATTTCTCAAAGTGCGCATTGAAAATTACTACACTGCAAGGACGTTGCACTACGGTTTTGCCCTCTAAAAGGGCATCTTGGGTAAAAAGCAGAATATTTTAGATATCTGTACTTCTTATGTTTACTATTTGTAATACGAAGTGCAATTGAAATATATATAATTAATAAAAAATATCACTATATGAGAATGACAGGTCTTAATAAGGGACAATTTCTTGCATTAGTAAATTTTTCATGTAGCACTAGTGTGGCAAGAATGTTCTTGTAAGACAGTTTGTTTAAAAAACATAATTTAATTCCTGTTTGGTTCTGCGACGCTTTAACTTGTGATGTTTTGTTTGACGCCACGCAACGTACAGTAATAAAAAGGGAGTGTAGAAAAATTTAATTATTATATAAGGTGTGAAATACATATACCGATCAATGTATATTTTAGTTTAGCTGAAGTTTTTAACTCGGTTTTTAACATTCTTAACTGGATTTTTAGGGTTTTTAATATTTTTAAATTTTGTAAACAGCTATGGAAATCACGAAGTGCGAATATTGCAACGCTTATGTAACAAATTGTGAAGTTCATAATTGCGTGAAAGTTTGGGAACCAACATCGTCGAACTTCAGCAACGCTTCACTCAAGGCAGTTCTGGTAACGTATAAGAAGATATTGGATTAATAACAGCAGAGGAAATGGAAAATGACGCATTGTGGCCGTTTGTGAGACAAAGTAATTCTTTAACCCTGAATCAAATAAATCAACCTCCGAATCAAATAAATAATTCAAGGCAACAAATCATTCTTTCCAATATGCATCAAAGTAATTTTTCAATACAACAAAGTTTTCTTTTTGACGTGCATCAACAAACAGACTGCGAAGAAACTTCAGCTGCTGAAATGTATTCCTGGTATGATGTATCTACCCACGATCAATATAATCCTGCAAATTCAAATTTTCATTTCCCAAGCAAACCATCTGAAGAAGAAAATGAATACAAATCAGTAAATTTGCAACAATCATCTGAACAGAGTAAGATATTGATAAGTCAAAATTCACAGCTTTCTGATGCCTCAAATCCATGGCACCTTACAAGCATTCCCACATCACTAGCTCAACAGGGCCTTTTACCTGGACTTCAACAAAACATTCGGCCAAAAGAAATGCCATGATGAACCGAATGGATGAACATCATAACGATTCTTCCAAATAGAATATTCCAGAATATCTCTCACGGATGAAGTGTTGTATAGTACCAGGAACCCAATTCATACCCTCAATACTACTGAACAAACAGAAAACTTACCTTTTACAACGTTAGCATGTGATGACCCATTAGAAAATCTGTTATTTTCCACCAATAGTTTATCTGGAAATAGCGACGAAAATATTTTCAATATTCCTGAAACTGATAATACCAATATTATTGATCCCATTTCAATACCAGGAACTGTTACTGTTGCGAGACCGTATAAATGCAAGTTTTGTGACAAAGCTTATGTTCACAGTTCTGGCCTGAGCAAACACGTCCGCACCCACAGTGGTGAAAAACCGCATCAATGTACGGAATGCGGTCAACGCTTTGCTTACGGTTCAGAATTGCGCGTCCATAACAAGATCCACACTGTCGAAAAGCCACACTCATGTGAGGAATGCGGTAAATGCTTTGGTGACAAGAGCAGTTTGAATAAACACTTTCGAATCCATACCGGCGTAAAGCCTCACATTTGTAAGGAATGCGGCAAATGCTTTACGTCCAGGACCACTCTGCGCCATCACATCAGCACGCATTCTGCCGAAAGACCATATGCGTGTAATGAATGTAGTAAAAGGTATGCTAGAAAGGGCGATCTCAAATGTCACATGCTAAAACACTCCGGTGAAGAGAGAAGCGAATCCGCTTCTTGCGGAGCAGAATTCTCCTCTGAGGACTCTCTTGGAAGCTGACGAGTGCAGGAAGAATAAATGAATTGTTCTCGGATAGAATTCTTCCGGGGAAAAGTTGCAGTTAATTTTGAATAACTTGCCGTGAAATGAGAGGTTTTTTTTTTTAATTCATTTGTTCTTCGCTCATTCTTTCTTCTTATGCTGTTTAATATGTATATATAATGTTATTTTTATCGCATTCATAAGATTACTGGTAAAACTTTGCTTTTAAGTAAGATACCTTTTTAGCAATCAATATGTTTTATACATCTTGGTATTTGCGTGCAATGTGGTTTCACTTAAAATTTGAAATCTCCTAAATTGCGATTTCAATAATGTTTTTTCTATATTTATTTTGGATACTTTTACATTGTGCAGGTTGATAATTTAAGAATATTTTCGCCTTTATTTAAAAAAAACTAAAAAACTTTTAAACATTTTTTATGACATTTAAATTTTACAGTCCCTTCATTTTCAAATTAAATGTGTTTAGAATGGAATTTTAAATACTAGCTTTTACTTAAGATAATTTTTTAGTAGTATAAGCAATGTCTGTCTTAAACTAATGCCAATTTAATATCCTTAAACATATGATGCATTAAATTTAATACATTTAGTGTTTCTTGACTTCGTTATATGTAAACAATTCCAAATTATGTTTTCCTACAAGCTATTCTAGGTGATGTTATGCAATAGAAAAATTCTGAATTTATTTATAATTGAAAAATGTAGTTTATTGCAATTGATATTTTTCTTGTTTTCCTGATAATAAATGTGTTTTAAAAAATCGAGTTGTTGACCTTCTGATTAATGTTTCTGAAAATTGAGAATTTTCAAACAACTGCTGATCTCAATAGGGTTCTTAGAATTATTTGTATTTTAAAATTGCACAAGTTAATCTAGTTTATTTCTTAATATTCTGATATAAAAATATAGTTAAGATAATAATAAGCCATTTTTAAAATTTTTGAAAGCCTCGCATTACTGCTATTGAAACAATAATTATTTGTTCTTACTACATTATGTATTTTAATAAGTGGGAAGAAACATTTTATGTTTAAAACTGTTAATCCCCATTTGCATGGATGTATTCAATGCGCTTTCAATGAAAGACGATTAAAATTCAATAGAATGAAACATTTTCAATAATATTTGAGAAATAAAATTTTCTCGATGAAAGTAATGTAAACGATATGAACGAGTTAGAAGCATTTCAGTTCTTTAACAAACTTTAATGTTGGCGAGCAATTTCCGTTTAATTATAAAAACGTGAATGGAAATTTTTGTCTTGAATGTGAGACAGTTATTAAAACTCGAAATAAATACAATATTTCCATTCTTATCTTTTAATAATTCAATCGCAGAATCTTTGGTGAAAAAGGGGTGTAATGAGGCTAATTAAATATGTTGGATAAATAACTGTTAAGGCTCACTTTTAAAAATCTATTTCGTTATTAGATAATTTAGCTAATATTGAGAACGTATGCCATCTACATAAATTAAACTAGAGAATTCGTGCATTGATTACCACAGTGAGCATACCATTGGCATAATACTTGAACCAAATTTTAATCTCGGATAATTGCGCAACCCATTGTATTCTTAGTATTGTTACAGCTTTATTAGGCTAAAAAATGCGCATATAATTCCTCTATTGGGATGATTTGGTTTAATTTTCTAGATTGTGCAACGCGGAGTGGAGGTTACAGGTATTAACAACGATATCATTACAGGATTTGTAATGATATGACTTAATAAATGCTAATCAACTAGTCTAGAAAAGCATATATGCTAAAATTTATGAAAATGCATGCCTCACAGCACATATTACTGAATGTTTTAAATTACCTGTTACAACAATGCGATTTATACTGAAGGGCAATTGGGAATAAAAAATAGAAGTCTTTCTTTAAATGGTTCCATTTCTTTCGATTCAGCATATTCCCAAAATTACTTAAACATTTCTGAGGGCGTCGTAATCTTTTAAAAATAAAATAATATACTTCCCCGAAGACATTGTCTGACATTCAATGGACAAAACGAAAACAAATTAATCATACAAATTTACAGAACATTTAAACTCCAAAATTACTATCATTCAGTTTTTCGCTTATAAATACCTTTTTATTATAAATTAACGTAAAACGGATTAATTTTTAAATAATTTAGTTTACGGAAATGGGAAAATGGAACCTGCAACTCACTTCATTATTGTTTTTTATTTAAAAAGAATCTTAATTAATTAAATTGAAATGAATTACATACTATAATACATAAATTTACCTACTACTGTTTTAATGCAAATTCTTTATTACTTTCCCGTGTTCTAATCAACCTTCTTCGTTCTAATCTTATTTGTAAAAAAATTTCCAAAACGCAAAAACAAACATTTTGTATGATCTTGATAACTTCAAAAACATTTCTCAATTAAATAATAAATAAGATGTCTTATCTCCTGTGAGCCGTCAATGGAAACATCTTCATCGAGAAATACTTTCTCCATTTAAAAAAATACATCTTGTTAATAATGAAATTGGGAATAATCAATAATAATGAATGTTTGTTTGAGGAATTATAAGAATCACTGGGAATCAATCTAACAAGTATAATTGGGAGTCAATAATTTTTGTTATTGATGAAATAAACCACCCTTGCTGTTGTACCTGTAACCCCCCACCCTCCACTTGCACGATGTAGAATATAATTCTATGCGTATTTTTAGCCTAATAAAAGCATATTTTTATTATATTTAAATATAATTGAACCTATATATTATGCTCGCAATTTATCTGCATTTGAAAAAGAAATGAAGATTTAACCTTTCAATAATTTAATCAAACACTAAGGTTAAAAGCATGCGATTGAATTTGCGTCTTTTGGTTTTGGAACAGAAGATATCTGGAGCTGTAAATAATTCCTCCTGTATGAAAAACTGGTTTTTCTAATAAAACTGGCAATACAGAGATAGTTATCATTTATGCCATAAACATGGGCTGCACCAGCTTGTTACTCATTTCACACTACCACAGTGGCACATGCAACTTGAAGATATGCTACGGACGCTACCCACAAATCTCTACGATGATATTAGACTGAGACCTACGGTTCAAAGTGGATTCCGAAACTACTACAAATATCTATGGTACGCCGGATCTCGAGTCCAAAACCAGGTACCAAGCGCAAGAGCGCTAGCCACTTGGCCATCAGGCCCATGGTAAAATGTAAATCAGATGTTGCTGAAGATGGTTGGCTTCGAATAAGATAATACTCGGGAATATATATTTCATGAGTTTTGCTGGGATACTATCAACACTAAAAATGTTTTTTTTTTACAAAAACGTTTTAATCTCCGTGGCAGAAGAACAACTGTTACACGTAGCTGTTTGACAGAAATGAAAATCAGTAACTTCATTAATAATGTCATGCTTCTAATGAAATGCAAACAAATTAGACTGTACATCTGTATCTCTTAATGCAAACTCGTTACTACTCGTAGCTTTGCAAATGGTCTTATTGCTATGAGAAGATGTTCTATTGTGTATAACTTTGAGGCTTATGGATCATCATTATATCCTACACTGTATAAATTGTGTTTAAGCATTGAATATTCAATTCTAATATTAAAATTTTAATCTGAGAGAAGGTATTTTTTTTATTTAATCCAAATATCATGAAATAATTATTTTAGTAAATAAAAAGAAAACAAATTTTTTTTTTCCTATGACAAAAATCCAGCATTGCTCTCTCTGCCATGGAAATTTTAGTCAAAGTTATACATGGCGAAATGGCAATGTCCGAGCGAATTGCTATTATTATTTTTCTGAATATGTGTTTGAACAGGCAAGTTACGTCTATTGTATGGGATCTGAAAGTTCAAAAAATGCAATATCAGGATGAATGTCTGTTGTCGATAAGGCGAGCGACAAGCGAGAGTGAAGTAACAGTTACATAAGTGCAAATATTCTTGCTGATAATATTTAAACTATTTTCAATGATCCAATACATGAGTGTTTTGGAAATGCGGAGGAGGGCTGAAAACCTGATGTCTAATATTATAATCGCCCAGAATAATGCATGGATTTGAAATGACTCCAAATCATTGCGTAATGAAGTAAAATTTTAGCAATATAAATATTGATTGACAACGATAACTCTTTCTTAAAGAAAGTTTGTAAGAACTGTCTCAATTTCTTTGTAAGATTGCGATAGAGAGGGTAAAATGAAAAAGATCAACTGAAAGAAAACAGATATTTTAATGCAATGGGCAGCCCCCTTCCCACTTTCATTGTCAGTTGTGTCGCTTTATTTAATTGTTTAGCTGTGGAAGTGAAGGATCCCCATTGTAAAGAAAAGCTCTTGTATAGAAAAAAGTAATTTATTGCATGATAAACTGATTCATTAATGCTATTTTAGCACTGTACTCCATTTAAAATAGATATCGGAGAAGTGAAAAAGCGAAACTGACTTTCACCGAACTCTGAAATAATCGCACTTATCACACCGTTGTAAATTTAAAATAGGGGAGCTAATAATTATGTAATCTGTAATATATTTTGGCTCAGAGAAGAAAAATGTACATTGAACTTTGTCAATGTACTTTTACGTTGATAAATTTATGTGTACATTTACAATATAACTGTACTTTGGCTCAATAGATGTAATGAAGTGTCAGAATCCTGTGACAACTCACCATCTGCTTTTATCTTTGCCTGTTTTTGTTTCGGTAGCAACAGAACTGAATTGATGCTGAATTATTTGCATTGCTAATGTAAGAGATGATGCTACCTGCTGCGTCAATGATGTGAAGCATCCCCTCGCATGGAACATGCCTGCAACTTGCGTACTTACTCAAAACAATAATTTCGTTTTTTCTACGTGATCTTCAAATGCAGCGGGGATTTTTTTCCTTTATAACATATTCCGAATCATTATAAGCAGAGAGATATGTTTTGGCAG
Organism: Caerostris extrusa; assembly: GCA_021605095.1. Taxonomy (NCBI): domain Eukaryota; kingdom Metazoa; phylum Arthropoda; class Arachnida; order Araneae; family Araneidae; genus Caerostris; species Caerostris extrusa. Next base: position 61,859 of record BPLR01016691.1, on the reverse strand, counting down.
AGTAATAATTAATATTTAATGGGTGGTACAAGTCAAATTTTAAGATTGCTGGGTGATTTACAATTTAAAAATTGATTCCTTTATTCAGTTTTTTCTTTCGTGCATTCCTAGTCGGTAGTTCTATGGAGTATTTCTGATAATTTATTGAGAAGATCAAGATAAGGGAAAAATTTAATTAGAAATATATAACATAGGAAAAGAAAATACCAGGTGTAAAAATACAAAGTCCTCAATTGAAGAAAATATCAGCAGTCAATCACAAATCAAAATGAATGTTGCATAATATTTTATTCCATTTTCTAGAAAAATTATATTCTATTGCCAATTTCAAAAACATATTTTCTTTTAAAGAAAATTAATATATAGGATTATATAACTTGCATTATTTCCAGTTGTACTCGTTTAATGCGCATTGAGTTTCTTTAACAGATCGGGGTCAAATCTCGACATACGAAGCTACTTATGTATACGAAGAATCGACTTTTCGGTGGGCTTCAGGTGGACGATTATATCCAGTAAATTGAAAATTGCTGCCCTATAATTGGTTGCACTATGTTTGGCCCTTTAGAAGAGCATCTTCGGTAAAGCTGAATCTCCTACACATCTTCCTTCTATCAAACGACATCGGGTCAAAAAGCCACAAAAATTGAAAGTAAAAACATTTTTATATATTATTTTTTTAAAAACTAAATACAATTGAAAGTTTTTATATTAACAATCATTTATTTCAAACTGGAAGAGAAATTCATGCCTTAATTAGAGACGATGTCTTTCATTAGGTCGACTTTCATTTAGCACTAGTGTGACAACATAGTTCTAGTAAGACAGCTTATTCCGCAGTTACAAATTAATTTCTGTTTAGTTCTTCAATGCTCTAACTTGTGCAGTTTCATTTGACGTCACGGATAAAAAAAATGTATAGTATATAAAGGGTTTGAAAAAAACATTTTGCTCAACACTATTGTTAAATGAATGTGTAAATAAATATTGTATATTTTTAACTTCATTTTAGTGATTTCATATTTTTAGATAAATTTTAAATTTAAGAAATATTAATTAATATTATAAATTTTAAGAAATATGAATGTTTGTGAATTTTTGCAACGCTTATATTGCAAATTTTGAAGTTCATAGTTGCAGGAAATTTGGGAACCAACACCGTCAAAGTTCCGCAACCCTTCCTCGATCTATTTCTGATATCAGAGCTCAAGATATTGATTCCGTATCAGCGCAGCAATACGACTATGAAGCACAACTGCCATTTTTCACAATCAAAGTAATTCTTCAACGCAGCAAAACTTTCTTCCCAACATGCAGCACAGAATTGACTGTGGAGAGAAGGCAGCTGCTGAAACGTCTTCCCAGCTTGCAGTCACGAACCAAAATCCTCAAACATCTTATTTTCTGTTTCCTGACTGGCCGCATGATCAAGAAAGGCAATCCGAATCAACACACTTGCAACATCCATCTGAAACAAATTATTTAATCGCGAATCAAAATCCCCAGTGTAGTGAAGACTTGAATCCAGAACACTCTGCCAACGCTCCCACGCCTGTAGCTGAACCATATTTTTTACCTGGGTTTCAACAAACGTTTGGTCAAAGAAATGCACTCACGAATCAAATGGCTCATCCACCTAATGCATCTTGCCAAATGGAATGTTCTGGTATATCTCGCATGGAGGAAATGTATCCACATTTGACATCCGATTTCAATGAAAACTTTGATGCATCGGCTAATCGGATATCACCAGTATGAAACATCTTCAGGAATACCGATTTTGACCGTTCCAAATAATCCGATGGACCCCATTCCTCAACTGATGCAATTGCTCCAGTCCATTCCGACAAATGTCCAGAAGAATTCCTAACAAGGGATCACCTTGAAGCTCATGATCGTTCTCGTAGTATTGAGTCCCTGCCTGCAATTATTGTGGCAAAACATTTCCTTCCAGTTGGAAGCTGACCAACACATACGCACCCATACAGGCGAAAAACCTTATAAATGTACTGTATGCAATCAATGCTTTGCTGTTAGGTTATAACCTCAGGAGGCACATGGACATCCATACTGGCAGAACATCTAATAAATGTACGGAATGTGGTAAATGCCTTTCTCAGAGTTCCACACTGCTCAGACACGTCCGAGCTTTTCATAGTGGTGAAAATTCGAATAAATGTACTGAATGGGCAAATACTTTGCTAACCCTTCTTCACTGGGCGGACACATCCGCAGCGTTCACACTGCCGAAAAACCATATAAAATGTACTGAATGTGGTCAATGCTTTCCTCGGCGTGACAAACTGCGCGATCACGTCCGCAGGATGCACACTGACGGTTGACTCTATAAATTTAAGGAGCGGGTAAATGCTTTGTTTTCTTTTCCCAACTTTGTACGAAATAAGTACGTTTTCTATATTTCAATGCGCTGTTATCTATTTAAAACAAATTAATTTTAATAGTTTCCACTCGTAAAAATCACTGATAATATTCCGTTCCTGAAAAAATTAACTTTAAGATATTCTATATCTTTGAATAAGTTTTAATGTTTATGCATAGATTAGTTAATTTTTTTTTACCTTGCAGTTGTGTATTTTGGTTAATATTTTCAACTTGTGTGAAAATTTTAATGCTTTTTAAAACACTATTTCAATTTCAATGTGCTTAAATTAAATCTTTTTGCAGAGTATTACTTTTAAAGAAATGCTTGGAATGAAGCTTTAAATATTAGCTTTTACTCGTGATCATTTTAGTATTAAAGGAAATAATTTCACTAAACTAATGCCAATTTAATGATCTTAATTTTGTAATGCCCTTAGTTTTCTTAATTATTTTATATGTATGCAACTGAGAACTTTTATATGTAATTGCACACTATGTTGTGTAGAAAAAGGATTTAATTCTTCTGTAAATGTTTGTATATGGAAATATGTAATTTATTACTATTTTCTAGTTTTACTAATAAATGGGTGTTAAACATTGCGTTGTTGTCTTTGTGATTAATGCTTCTGAAACGTCTTAGCATTTCCATCAACTGACTGCATGTTTCAGTGTGGTTTCAAAATTTATTTGCTTGTGCAATTTCAAAAATTAAATCAGGTTTTGGTTATTCATTTTCAGTTACAAAAAAAAGTTAAGTGATTATTAGCGTTACTTTTAAAAATAGATTGATTTAGTACTATTAAAAAAATGAACTCTAGTAATTTGTCTGCTATATTAAGATTTTTAGTAAGTTGGAAGAATATATTGATTCTGTTAAGGAATATTTTATCTTTAGAACTATTTATATCTATTTGCATTGAGCATTGAGCTTAAAACGAAAGACGATCGAAATCACTGATATGCAACATTTTCCAATTTGTATCTAGTACAAATTTTAGATGTAACTCTATGAATAATATGACGTGAGTTATATGAATTCAATCTTTTAAATGTTATACGATCTTTAATGTTGGCTATTTTCAGTTTAATCCTAAAAGATAAATGTAAATATTTTAATGTGAATGGGACAAAATTGTCATTTTATCTTGAATGGGAAGTTATCAAGAGTTTAATGGAAAATATTGTAGTTCATTTTAATCTCCTAATAATTAATTCGCGTCATCTGGACTAGCGATCGTCATGGAAAATGAATTGCAATAATGTGACTAATTACATTAATTGAAACAATATTGTTGAAGCAAACTTTTAAAAAAAATTAAGCAATATTTTTTGTTGAAAGAAATTAATATGATTATACAAATCAGGCAGAATCTGATTTTCTCATTATAATTATTGAAAGTGAATATGCTTTTCCTTATTTTAAATGAAAGTCATTCGTGTGTTTAGTGGATAATGATAACTAATGACAATAATAACTTCCAAAATCACTCATTGTTTAGTAAGTAAGTTCGTTTTCAGCTAGAGGACGATTTCTTCCATTCAGGAAAAAAATTCTATTATTGTTCTACTCGAGTTACGTTTTTTTTCCCAATAAGCCAGCATCCTGCGATATAATATGCTAAATCCTTCACTTCAATAAATTCGCAGAATTGACGATGATTAACCGTCATGTGATGGCATGACAGGATTTGGAACATTTGACATATCTAAACACATCCTGTTGATGAATGATGCGATGTACGATTAATGGTTTTGAACCACATTCATTTCCTACGGCCTTTGATACGAGACTAACGGCATCTTTATTTTTTCCACGCATGTTTTTACTGCCATCAACAGGGAAACACTTTATTTTTTTCCATTGAAGATTTTTTTTTCTGATAGCATTTCCATTACCTACTACGTTGTCCTTGCAGTGAATGCTATGGACGTCACAAAATACTTCATACACTTCATGATTCCTTCTTCAAAATTAACATTCAAAAACAAAAAATTAACATCTGAACAAAATCTCAAAGAGAACTGCTTTAATTGCCCACTTTAGTCAGACAATAGAGTTAAAATATTTTGTGCAATATCATCTACATTTCGAACCACAGTGTTCGCTGGCATTTGTCAAGTGCTGTAATCATGCAATTCTTAACTACTTCCTGCCAGTAAGATGTGCAGTCAGATGTGGTTTGAACAGAGTAACAATTATTATTTAATGGGTGGTACAGGAGTCTATTTTTATAAATGCGGGCTGACTTAAATTTTAAAAAGTCGATATTTTAATCAGATTATTTCTTTGGTGCATACCTGTCAGTGACTTTTTGAGGAATTTCTCATGAGTTTTGAGAAGTTCTGAACGAAGCAAAATTTAATGAAAATATATAACAAGGAAAGAAATTACCCGGAGTAAAATGCAAAGTCCGCAATTTAAGAATTTATCTGAAATTAACCACAAACCGAAATCTATGTCACCAGTTTAGTAATTTTTTTTTCATTTTATCCACAAATTATACACTGGCCATTAGTAACCACAGGCTTTAGGTTCGAATCTTGGCCGCGTGGCATAAATGATTCTTAGTGTTTCGGAATCACACATTAAACAGTATATATTATGGTCTAATTAGCCTAAAGTGAGCAAAAAATGATAGTAGAGAGACAAACCGAACCATAAATTATATTTTTATTGCCGTTTACAAAAAAAAAGCATATCTTCTTTTACAAAAAATAATGTATAGGTTTGGGTCAAAACTCAACATAGGAAGCTGCATCGAAATATCTCCAGTTTCTATGGAAGAGATGGGTATGATAAATCTGTGAACGAATATAGACTTTCCGGTGGGCTTGCAGAGGACGATTCCTGGGAGTCTCCAGTAATCTATCTCTCCGAGAGTGCATTAAAAATTGCTGCCCTATAATGATAACACTAAAGTTCAGCCATTTAGGGGGGACATCATGGGTGTTGAATCTCCCAGCATATCTTAATTATGGTGAAAGACATCAGGTCAAAGTGCTCCAAAAAGTGAAACTAACGATGATTTTGTAAATTGAATAAAAAGTATTGAGAATTTTATGTGAACAAACATTTATTTTTGCTCTGGAAGAGAAATTCATGTTTTAATTAAGAGACGATGTGCTTTGCATTAAGTAAACTTTCATTTAACGCACAAGTGCGACAAGTTTGTTCTTGTAAGACAGTTTATTTAGCAAATAAAATTTAATTTGTGTTCGGTTCTTCGATGCTTCAATTTTTGAAGTTTCATTTAACGTCAAGGAAAATTTCGCTCAACGGTTATTATAAAATGCTTCTATAAATAAATTTGATTGAAATTTTTAAAAAATCACTTTTTTGCATTTTTAGTCAGTTAATGTTGTTGAAACTTTTATTAACAAATATGGAAATGTGGCATTGTATATTTTGCAATGCTTATGTTACAAATTTTGAAGTTCATTATTGTAGGAATTTTGGGAACCAACACTGTCAAAGTTCACGCAGCCCTTCCTTATTCTAGTTCTGGTAACAGGGATCAAGATATTGATGCCAGAAAGCAGCAAATGCATTATGAAGAGAGGAGGCCATCTATGAATCAAACATATTTTTCATGGCAACATAGAATTCTTCCCAACATACATCCAACCAATCTATTGTAAAGTGACTAGCTACTAAAATAACCTTCTGCCGTATGGAAATTGCGAAGCATAATCCATAATCCTGAATCTTCAGGTGTTCTGTTTTCCTGGCATGTTACATGATCTAGAAAATAAATCTGAATTAACACATTTGCAAAAGCCATCTATAGCAATAGTGTAATACTGAATCAAAATCCCCAGTGTTGTGAAGACTCGAATACAGGACACCATGTCAACATACCCATTCCTTTTGCTGAACCATGTTCTTTGCCTGGATTTCAACAGACATTTGGTCAAAAGAAATGCAGCTGAGAATCAAATAGCTCAATATCCAAATGCATCTTCTCTAATGGATTGTTCTAGTAACAATCGCACCGACGAAATGTCGTCTCATTTTATATCGGATTTCAATGTAAACAACAATGCATCGGTGAATCGGACATCGCAACTTTATGAAACATCTTCAGGAATGCCGATTTTGACCGCTCAAAATACCCAATATAATCCGATGGACACGATTCCTCCAACTGATGCAATTGGCCCAATCCATTTCAACAAACATCAAAAAAGAATTCCTACTGAAAGATCACCTTGAACCTCATGATAGTTCTCGTAGTGCTGCGGGACCATATGCCTGCAATTGTTGTGACAGAACATTCCTTTTCAATTCCCACCTGGCAAACACGCACCCATACGGGCGAAAAGCCTTATGCCTGTAATAAATGCAGTAAAGGTATTCTAGAAATTCCTACCTCAAACATCACATGATTCAACACGCTGGTGAAGAAAAAACAAAGTGCGATTCATGCGGTAATGAATTCGCCTATAAAGATTCACGTGCAGCTCACAAATGTAGAAAGAAAAATAAATAATTCTAGATACACAGCCTTCTTCAAAAATTCAATAATTTTAGAAAGTGCTAAGTAATAAGATATAAGTGCTAAGTAATTTCTATAATTCAATGCACTGTTCTCAATTTTATTTAAAATATATGTTTTTTGTAATTGTTTTCCACTTTTGAGAATCATTGATAAGAGTTCTTTCTTAAAAGATAACTTTTAGAAACTCAATATTTTTAATACATTTTGATATTTATGAATAGAGTAATTTTTACTACGTAGTTGTGTATTTTAATTAATATTTTCACGTTTTGTGAAATTTTTACTGCTTTAAAATTAAAATTGCTTTTTAATGTGCCTAATTTACATTTTTTTTTTATCACTTTTAAATTAATGCTTGGAATCAAACTTTTTAAATATTAGCTTTTAATTCTTTTACTACTGGATAACTTTAGATATTATGATTACTAAACTAATTCCAAGTTAATATCCTTAGATTTGTGTTGTGCTTAGTTTTTAATTATTTTATATGTATGCAATTGAAAACCTTCGCAAGTTACTGCAGATGATGTTGTATAGAAAAAAAAAAAAATTAATACTTCTGAATATGTTTATATTTGGAGAAAATGTAATTTACTGTTATTTTCTTGTTTTACTAATAAATGAGTATTAAACATTGCGTTGTTGACTTTTTGATTAATGTTTCTGAAATCTTTATGCATTAAATTGATTGAAAAGCTATTTAACTGTACTATCGAAAATTATTTCTTTGAGCGATTTCGAAAATTAAATTAGGTTATTAGTTCTCCATTTTCCGATATAAAATATATAAAAGTGCTTATTATCGTTTTTCTTAAAAAAATAAGTGTTTTTATAGTATTATTGGGATGCTTTCTCTAGTTGTTTGTCTTCCTATTTTAAAAATGTTAGCAAGTTGGAAGAATATATTGATTCTGGTAAGGAATGTTTTATCTTAGAATTACTAACATATCTTTGGGTTGAGAGGGTTGCATTGTGCTTAAAATGAAAGACTATAAAATTCACTGAAATGCACACATGTTTCAGTTTATGTTTAGTACAAAAATCTCGGAGGTATTACTATGAATAATATGACGGGAGTTATATAAATTCAATCTTGTAAACGTTTTAAGATCTTTAATGTTGACTACTTTCAATTTATTCGTAAAACAATAATTGAATGCGAAATATTGTTTTTATTTTTCCATCTTCTAATAATTCATTTGCAAGATCTGGGAGTGCGATCGCCGTAGAAAAATAGATTACAGTAAAGAAACTAACTAAATGTATTGGTGAAGGCTAACGTTTAAAATATCATCTTCATCACTGAATGTTATTTTCTTCCAAGAAAGTTAACCATTTACTAACTGTGAGATTCATTATAGTTATGAGTGTTTTAGTAACGAAATTGAAATTTCTAACCATCCTCATTTTGAATTCATCATTTTAAAATGTAATTTTGTTCAATAGAGTAGATAAAAATAAAACATTTTTCTGCCACAAATATTTTCCCAAAAATTTTAAGTTAAATTTTAATCAAAATATTTTACACTAACATGAATATTTATTGGAGTATTCGCAATAATAAATTTCCGAGCAGTAAGTAGCAGTATGTCTTTTCAAAATTCTATTCTCATAACTTATAACCCTAAGATTTTCTATAATGGTTCTACTTCAAATATTTGGCCGAAAAACAAGCAATTGCAGATTCATTGGCGACTTGCATCACATAATAAACAAAAAACGTGTTTCATCTGTGCATCTAATCTCTGCTGATCGGTCCAGCCCAAGTGCTCGTGACACTATAAATATATCTTTTCTTTTTATCGAATGATCACTTTGCGCAAATAAACCTTAATTGTTCAATACTGTTTTGTAGTGACAATTTAATCAGCTTTACTACTCGGAGAAATTGACGATTAGTTTTGTGACGATTACGGCTTGTGTATTCGTAATGTTACAACTAGCATTGTTATCGTAAATATTTTTTAATAATTTCTCCCTACCATAAACTCAAAAGACTGGCAGCTTTGAAGAGAATGTGCAGTTGTGACAAAAAAAAAAAAAAGGATTCGTAAATAATTATCGAAAATAACTTTCTATTGCTCCTGACATGAGATTTAAACATTATTTTAAAAACTGCAGCTCCATGAACATTTTCTTATTCCTGAAGGATTATATGAAATTACTTTTAATGATTGCATTAAAACTACTTCTCCTCTTCTTTTGAAAAATTGCATATCGAATTTAATAATTGCAGTGAACATTTGTTACAAACTTATGTGATTTAAACCAATATATTACCATTTGTTTTGATCTTAAACTGCTATTTGAGACAACGGAAAATTGTACAATGCAAAGTCAAAAATAAAACATATACATGTCGATTCATATCGGGGGCATTTGAGTCGCCTGATTCATATATCAGCTTACTTGAAAACATGCCTTTTTGGCGTAGAGAGATGGATAAAGAGGTCATGAGAGAAGAAGATATAATGCTAAACATGAAGATACTACACTGACTTAAGAAACCAACTTTAGTTTGAAATGATTCGTGTCTAATAAAACATTTGAAGTTCTTTGAGACATTTTCCTTCTTTTATTTTAAGATAAATTTGTAGCTTTTATTTTAATACGTCTCCTGTTTTTTGAAAAAAATTTACCGTTTTGCAAAGGACATTTTCGTAATATTAGGGAGAAAGGTCTCCCAATTCACATTAATTAACACGGTAACGTTCACCATTTCTGATGAATTATTTTTAGGACAAAGCACTAAATTTGCATGGTTCAAAATTGAGGGAAAAAAAACTTAAATCCTAAAAATATAAATATCCCAAATGAATCGGGTTTTATTTAATTTTATCAAAAAAATAAGTTGAATTATACTTTTTACTGTTAATTTTTAACATGAATCAGATAATTCTGCACATATGCAGTTTAGAATTACCTGATTCAACGCTCATTTGTAACGTATACTTGCAGCGTTCAAGAAAGCTCAGGTACGAATCTTTTGGTGGCGCGTGTTGCAGTCATTCTTTTGAGAAACGAGGAGTTTCAATGGCGATTGAGAATGAGGCGTGGTCTGTTTCTGAGTTTTCTTTTATACAAGACACAAATTAAACGTAATTTCCCCCTAAAAGACCTATCAGATATTTGAAGCTTCTCTTCATCCACGATGTTCCTGGCGTATATAAGAAATATACATCGGTATTTTTTAAGTAAAGCAGATATTCCATGCATCAGTGTCCAAAAAAAAAAAAATCGAGGAATTTTGCACAAATTTAAAATGATTGCAACTTGGAAAAATGAAGTTATATTTTTATTGATTATTTTTATCAATAAACAAATAATCTGAAATCTATTTAATAAAATCGGATATTTATTTATTTTTTTAATTTAAGGAAATTTTTCCTCAGTTATAAATATATATGTAATTTATATATTATCCAGTAGAATATGATACTATCATTATCTCTGCTTCTTAATTATTTTTATTTGTTTTTAAATGTTTATAAATTAAACATAAATAAAAGAATAAATAAATAAAAAACTTCCTCATATTGTTTAGATTACTTCAAAACGTTATATGATTCTTTCTTTTCATTCTTTATACATATGTAAGATATATATATCTGGGCAAGTCACCTATTAGACTTTACCTGCTTTCTTTTTCAATGTATTATCTCATAACTTCAAAAGACTCTAACTCAAGATAGAAGCTAGCGGCTGCTTCGCACCAACACAAACCGTCGTACTATCCTTATTTGATATATTTTTCACTAGATGAAAATAGAATCATTCAAATATTTCTGGAAATAAAGATGAAACTTTAATATTAATAAATATTTTAAAAAATATTTTTTTAGAATTTGAATGGTAAATGCACAAACCATAGCTTCTATTACAAGTATTAAAATGTATCAAATAATGGTAGTTTAATTTTTATTTAATGATACATAAATTACATATATATTTGGGGAAATTACCTATGCATATTTATTTATAACTGAGGAAATATTTCCTTAAATTAAAAAGAAAAATAACTATCCAACAAAAAAACTGAAACTTTATTTATTTACTGTAAAACAAGATTGTTGTGCATAAGGAAATTTATTTCGGCATGTCAACAAATTAATTTTTTTATGTAAACAGATTTACTCAAGTTATGTCTTAAATAGTATAGTATGTATAAAATAGTATAGCTGAGAATGTTATATCATTTCACGTTTGGTTTTAACTTTATGTATTTCCAATTTAAGTTTAAACCAGTTGAATTATGTGTATTGATTGAAAAAGGGATTAAATAATAATAAAAGTGACAGAAAAACTTAAATAATTAGGAAATTCAAAAATGGATTTTTCTTTATTATTTTTTTTGTAAGAGAAAGAAATTTTAGTGTCAAAGAAAAAATAAATTTCAATTAAAATTTTAAGCCATCGCTTGCCACACATGATTGTCACACAATCACATATATATAGGCACGATAAAGTATAAGCCTCTCTTCTTATAAACACTTTATGCTGGTCATAGAAAAAAAAAGATTAAAATTACCATTGGACTCATGATATTAAGATCTATAAAAATGTATCTGAATTTTCTGATTAGATTTAGGAAATTAAATGTCGAACAATAGGAGGACAGCTCACCCCCCTCCTCTTTCCTCAGATGGAAATATTTTAAAGTGAATCCGATTCTCCAAACATAAGTATGCTCCTGATTGCCAATTAGCTAACTCTCTGATCTTTGGTTCCAGGCTCCAGGTTTGAGACCTGACGGTGGTATGGACGTTTCTAACAGGTCCGAATCCACGTTAAGCTGTAGGTCCCGGTATATTCAGCCTAAAGTGTGCACCGTAGAGCGACCAACCAAACATAATTATATGCGTAATTTTAGCCTAATAAAGTATGCTTTTAACCTCTTTAAATAGAATTAAACCTACATGATACGGGAGTAATTTGCTCGTAATTGAAAAAAAGAAATTAATTTATGAAGAATTAATCTGTCCAATATTTTGCATAACACTGAGGTTAAAGCAATTGGACGACAGCATGTGATTGAATTTACGTCTTTGTTTGGTTTTCGAATAGAAAATAACTGAGCGGTAAACCATTCCACGGGTATGTTAAATGTGAATCAGATCTTATTAAAGATGCTTAATTAATAATTCAGATAATAATCAGGCAGTCTTGCTGGAATACCACCACCTTGAGCTGCTTTTCCGAAAAGAGATTTAATTTTCGTGGCAGAAGAAAAATTATTATATGTAGTTTGTTGCGAAAGAAATCAAAAGGAATAACTTCATTAATAATGAAATTGCATGGAATGAGATGCAAATAAATAGGCAGACCATGTGAATCTCTACTGCAACTATTACTAGCTTTACAATTGGCCTCATTACTATCAGGAGAAGATCTTTTATTGTGAATAACTCTGATGAATTCTGGATCGTAATGCTATATCCTGCAGTGTAATAAATTGTGCTTAAGTATTGAATGTGCAGTTCTGATATTAAACGTTTAAGCTGGAGAGAAGTCATTTTTTATTTAATCCGAATAGCATGAAATAATTATTTTCCTAATTAAAAACGGAATTTTCTTTTTTTCCCATAACAGAATTTTTGCATTGCGCGTTACCCAATGTAAATTTTTGCAGCTAGCGCTGTAGGTGAAAAGGTGATATGGCTGGTTCATATTGCAACCTTGCTTTGCAAGAGCATCTGCTTCTTCGTTTAACTGCACATCGCAGTATATTGGTACCCATTGCAGCACGACCTCGCTTTTTTTGTTTAACCACAAACCAAAAACAATATTACAAAATAATTTATTCCATTTTTTCTCCAAATTATACTCTGGCCATAGACACCATAAGCTTAAGATTCGAATCCTAGAAGTGACATGGATGTTTGTGAGAGGTGCCGAATCCCCGCTTATCCACTATAGGTCCCGGTCTAATTAGCCAAAAGTGTGCAAAACCTGACTGTATAGAGACAAAACAAACCAAAAATTACTTTCTATTCCCAATTTTAGAAAGCATAACTTTTTTTTTTAAATTAATATTTAGGATTATACAACTCTCATTATTGCCTGTTCGGACTGGTTTACAGAGCGTTAAATTTCTTAACAGGTCTTGATCAAAACTCGATATACTAAGTTAAAATCTCTCCAGTTTCTATGGAAGTTACAGGCATGATAAAGCCGTGTTCGTATGTAGACATTACGGTTGGCTTGATGAAGAGGATTATGAAAATCCCCATTAAGAATTTCATGGAATTGTGCATTGAAAATTTCTGCCCTATAACGAGATTGCACTAAAGTTTGGCCCTAAAAAAAGGCATCATGGGTAAATCTAAATATCCTACATATATTCCTTATGTTGAACGACATCAGATCAAAGTGCCTCGAAAATTGAAAATGACGATATTTTTGTACATTTAATAAATAGTACATTTGAAAGTTTTTATATTAAAAAACATTATTTCTAACTAGAAGAGAAAGTCATCTCTTAATTAGAGACGATGTCTTCCGTTAGGTAGACTTTCATTTAGCACTAGTGCGACAAGATGGCTCTTGTAAGACAGTTATTTAGCAAATATAATTTAATTTCTGTTCGGTCCTCCGATGCTTTAACTTGTGAAGTTTCATTTGACGTCAAGGATTAAAAAAAAAAAAAAAGGAAAGTATATAAGGGATGTGGAGAACAAAATGTTGTCAAAATTAGTGTTAAATGAAGGTATAAATAAATTTGATTGATATATTTAAATCAATTTTTTTTAGTTTTTTAACAGCATTTTAGTCAGTTAATATATTTAGAAAATTTTATTACCAAATATGGCAATCTGGAATTGTGAATTTTGTAACGCCTATGTTACAGATTTTGAAGTTCATTATTGCAGGAGTTTTGGAGACCAACACCGTCAAAGTTCCGCAACCCTTCCTCGATCTAGTTCTGTTAACTTGGTTCCAGATATTGATTCAAGATTAGCCCTGCCAAGGAACTATGACGAAGGGCGGTCAGTTATGGGTCAAATAAATTCTTCAGCACAACAAAGTGTTCTTTCCAACATACATCTAAGAACCACCTGTGAAGAGACTGCAACGGCTGAAATACCTTCCCAGTTTGGAAATGCAAACCAGAATCAATATAATCCTGAAATTTCAGATTCTCTGTTTCCTAACATGGCGCATGGTGAAGAAACTCCATCCAAAACAACGCCTTTGACTGAGGCCGATCAACTCAATCCCATGCATGTTGCAGAACCTTGTATTTTGCCTGGGTTTCAAGAGGCATTTGGTCAGAGAAATACACTGATCAATCAACTTCTAAACTTCCTAGCGCATCTTCCCATTTGGAATGTTCTGGAATATTTTACATGGATGAAACGTCGACTCAATTTATATCCGACTTCAATGAAAGCGTCAATGCATCGACAGATCTCATATCGCAACATTATGAAAGATCTTCAGAAATGCCGATTTTGGTCGATCAAAATGAGCAATATAATCCGATGGACTCGGTTCCTACAACTGATGCAAGTGTTCCAATCCATTTCAACAGTTGTCCAAAAGAATTCCTTCCGGAAGATAACGGTGAACCTCGTGAACTCTCTCGTAGCGTTGTGACACCACATGCTTGCAGTTATTGTGACAGTACATATTCTACCAGTTCTAACCTGACCGTTCCCATCCGTTCCCATACGGGCGATAAACCTTATGCATGTAAGATATGCAATAAACGCTTTGCTCAGAGTTCTGGCCTAACCAGACACAAACGTACCCATACGGGCGATAAACCTTATGCATGTAAGATATGCAATAAACGCTTTGCTCAGAGTTCTGGCCTAACCAGACACAAACGTACCCATACGGGCGATAAACCTTATGCATGTAAGATATGCAATAAACGCTTTGCTCAGAGTTCTGGCCTAACCAGACACAAACGTACCCATACGGGCGTTAAACCTTATGCATGTAAGATATGCAATAAACGCTTTGCTCAGAGTTCTGGCCTAACCAGACACAAACGTACCCATACGGGCGATAAACCGTATGTATGTAAGACATGCAATGAACGTTTTACGCAACTTTCCAGCCTAAACACGCACATGCGCTTACATTCGGGCAAAAACCTTATGCATGTACGGTGTGCGATAAATGCTTTGCCCACAGTTCCAACCTAACTAAGCACACCCGCACCCATACTGGCGAAAAATCATATAAATGTACGGAATGCAGTGAAAGCTTTGCTAACAGTTCTCAACCTCAAACGTCACAAGCTTAGACACGCTGGAAAAGAGAGAGGGCAAGTGCGATTCTTGCGGAGCTGAATTCTCCTCTGAAGATTCGTTTGCAGCTCACAAGTGTAAGAAGAATAAATAAATAGTTCTACAACCAAAACCCTCGTTCAAGATTTGGAAAATTTGCTGAGAAATAAGTTTGTTTTCTATAATTCAATGCGCTGTTCTCTATTTTATTGAAAATGTATGTATTTCTAATATTTTTTTCCACTCTTATGGAATCATTGATAATATTCAGTTCTTTAAAAAATAACTTTAGAAATTCAATAATTTTGTATACATTTTTTTTTTATGCATAGTGTACTTTTTACTAAACAATTGTGTATTTTTATTAATATTTTCATCTTTTGTAAAATATTTAATGCTTTATAATTAAAATTGCTTTTTAATGTGCCTAATTTACATTTTTAGAGCATATCACTTTTAAATTAATGCTTGAAATGTAACTTTTTAAATATTAGCTTTTAATATTTGTACAACTGGATAACTTTAGATTTTATTATTACTACACTAATGTCATAATGTCAATGTAATGTCAAATTTGTGTTGCATTTAGTTTTTCTTAATTACTTCATATGTGTGCAGTTGAAACACCTCACGTGTAATTGCAGAGGAAGTGTAGAATTGCAGATAGTGTAGAAAATAATTTTTAAATATTCTGAACATGTTTATATTTGGAAAAATGTAGTTTACTGTTATTCTCTTGTTTTACTAATGAGTATTAAATATTGCGTTGGTGAGTTTTTGATTAATGTTTCTGAATTCTTTATGCATTAAAAATCTATTTAACTGTGCTTTCGAAAATTATTTCATGTTGCGATTTCGAAAATTAAATTAGAATATTGGTTCTTCATTTTCCGATATAAAAAATATAATTAATGAGTGCATATTATCGTTTTTCTTAAAAAAAATAATAGTGTTTTAATAGCATTATTGGGATGCTTTCTCTAGTTATTTGTCTTCCTATTTTAAGAATTTTAGCAAGTTGGAAGAATGTATTGATTCTCTTAAAGAATATTTTATCTTTAGAACTACTAACATCTCTTTGGTTGGGAAGGGTGCATTGTGCTTAAAATGAAAAACTATAAAATTCACTAAAATGCAACATGATCCGGTTCGTATTGAATAAAAGTTTCTCCGAAGTAATTCTATAAATAACATGACGGCTGTTATATACATTCAATCTTGTAAACGTTTTACGATCTTTAATGTTGACCACTTTCAGTTTATTCGTAAAACATTAATGGAATGCGAAATATTGTTTTTATTTTTTCAAACTTTTAATAATTCTTTTGCGTGATCTGGGATTGCGATCGCCGTGGAAAATAGATTACAGTAAAGAAACTAACTAAATGCATTGAAAACAATATTGGTGAAGGCTAACTTTTAAAAATCATCTTCATTACTGAATGTCCTTTTCTTCCAAGAATGTTGTCGACACTAGACTTGAAAATATGTTCACTTATAACCACATTATACACAACTATTGACATAAACTGAACCTAATGTTAATCGAACATAGTAGTTTTGGATTGATATCGGTTACTGAAAATCGTATTTCAGCTGAACAAAGTTACGCTTGCATTGTTAATGCTGTTTGAAAATACGATCGCTTATTCTATAATATCAATTTGTCTATCCGTTAGTTTTGGGTGACAATTACTCGTCAGCTTACATGCTGTAGCAAATGTTTTGCTGTAAAATAACAATAACTATGGGTTATATACTAACTGTGAGGTTCATAATAGTTATGAGGGTTTTAGTAATTAAATTAAAATTTAAAACCATTCCAATTTTGAATTCATCATTTTAAAATGTAATTCAAAAGAGTAAATAAAAATAAAGTATTTTTCTGCCACAAATATTTTTAAAAAGTTGTAATGAATTTAAATTTTAATCAAAATATTTTAAGCTGACAGGGATCGGAGTTTTTGCAATAATACATTTCAAGTAGTAAATTCAGTATGTCTTTTCAAAATTCTATTCTCAAAGTTTATAACCCTATCAGTTTCTATAATGGTCCTACTTTAATTATTTGGCTGATAAATAAGCAACTGCAGGCTCATTGGCGACTTGAATCGCAGAATAAGCAAAACCTGCCTTCATCAGTGCATCTAATCTCTGCTGATCGGTCCAGTTCAAATGCTCGCGACACTACAAATATATACTTTCTTTTTAACGGAATGAACACTTTGCGCAAATAAACCTTAATTGTCCGATACTGTATTTTAGTGACAATTTAATTATCTTTTACTGCTCGGAGAAATTGACCATTAGTTCTATGATGTCTACGAACTGTGTATACGTAATGTTGCGACTCGCATTGTTATCGGAAACATTTTTCGAATATTTCTTTTAAATTTCCCTTTACCATAAACTCAATAAAATGGCAGCTTTGAAGAGAATGTACAGTTGTGACAGAAAATGAAAAAATTACGATTAAAAAGAATTCTAAAATAATAAGAGAAGATAACTTGCTACTGCTCCTGGCATAAAATTTGAATTTGATTTTTAAAAACCCCAGCACCATGAGCAAATCCTAATTTTTGAAGAATTATATTAAAATTTTTTTAAATGACTTCACTAAAACTAATTCTCCTCTTCTTTTGAAAAATTGCGTATCGAATTTAAAAATTGCAGTGAACTTGAATTACAAACTTATGTGATATAAATCAACATAATGCTATTTGTTTTTATATCACGCTGCTATTTGAGACAACTGAAATAATTTGAACAATGCAAAGTCAAAAATAAAACCTATGCATGACGATTCATATAGGTGGTCATTTGAGTGGCTTGATTCATATATCAGCTCACTTGAAAACATGCCTTTTTGGCGTAGAGAGATGGGTAAAAAGGTCATGAGAGAAGAAAATGTTATGCTAAACATAAGTAGACTACACTGACTTAAGAAATTAACTTTAATTTAAAAACGATTAGATCACAATCGTGTCTAATCAAATATTTGAAGTTCTTTGAGACATTTTCCTTCTTTTATTTTAAATTAAATTCGTATCTTTTATTTTAATATGTCTTCTGATGTTTAAAAAATATTGCATTTGTCAAGGGACAGTTTTGTAATATTTGGTGGAGAAAAATCGTCCAATTCACAGTCACAAGAGTAACACGCACCATTGCTGACGAATTATTTTTTAGGGAAAAGCTCTAAATTTGCATAATACTAAATTGAGGGAAAAAACTTAGCATAAATATCCTAAATGAATCGGTGTTTTTTAATTTTACCAAAAAAAATAAGTTGAATTTTTATTTTATTTTTTTAATTTTTACCGTGAATCAGATAATTCTGCACATTGGCAGTTCAGAATTATTGGATTCGTGGCTCATTTGTAACTTATACTTGCAGCGTTAAAGAAATCTCATGTGCGAATCACTTTCGCATTTGTCAGAAACGAGGCGCACTATGTAAGGAGAAGGAGGAGTAAAAATACAAAGTCCTCAATTGAAGAACATACCAGCAACTAACCACAAACCATCACTTCAGCTAACACCCGTCCGTAGCCTCTCGGCCATTCGACGCCTCGCCATCCAGTGAAGATTTGCCATCTCCTAGTAACTACTGTCGTGGTCAGCATCGTCAAGTGCTCTTCAAGATGGGAGGTGGTCTGCAGTGCCGTTAGGCTTGGAGCAAAGTGGGTAGGTTGGGAGTCAGTGATTCCGATGCAGCTAAGATGTTTTTGGAAGTCGACCCCGCAGCCATTCGGAAGGTGGCAACCGGACTCTCCCAGGAAGGTCCTTCGGTCTGTTGAGATTCTCCCACCTTTTACGAGATTCTCCCATCTTACGGTCTGCTTTCTTGAACTATTCACGTATTTGGTCGCAGCTATATTAATTCTGTTGCTTCAGCTAATTCATATGCATGCTTGTTTGACTAGAGCATCAGAACTTTCTTTTCCTGCACATCGCAGTCTCCTGGGACCCATTGCAGCTGGATTCTCGCTTTTTTCTGTTAACCTCACACCAAAATCGATACTGCATAATAATTTATTCTATTTTCTGTAGAATTTATACTCTGGTCATTGGTCCTACTGGCTTCAGATTCGAATACTGGAGGAGCATGGATGTCTTTTAGTGGTCCGGAATTCCCATTAAATAGTGGATCACGGTCTAATTAGCTTAAAGTCTAAAAACTGTAGATACGCAAAGCAAACCCCAAATTATTATCCTTTCCAACTGCAAAATGCATATATTCTTACAAAAAAATTTATAAGTAGGATTATATAACTCTCAATATTCCCGATTAAATATATTTTACATTGAATGCGCGTTGAATTTGTTCGACAGATCGCTGTAAAAACTCTACATAGAATACTGAATCGAAATCTCACCAGTTTCTATGGAATGCATGGACATGATAAATCTGTGGAAATAAATAGACTTTCAGGTGGGCTTGAGGAGTACGATTGTGAAAATTTCTAGTAACCATCTCTTGAAGAGTTCTTTGAAAATTTCTGCACTATAATGAGGTTGCATTGAAGTTTGGCCATGGAAAAATAGGACACCTTGCGTAAAAGAGAATTTGCTAAACATCTGCCATGTGGCGAATCACATCACATCAAAGACCCCCAAGAATTGAAAGTAAAAATAACATTGTGCATTTTAATATGTAGTGCAATTGAATTTATTAAAAAAAATTACATATAAAAAATAATATATGATACTTAAAAAAATAATTTCGCAATAGATCAGAAATTTACTTCTTATTTAGAGACGATCTTCGACCTCAGTCAGATTTTTGTCTCGCACTAGTGTGACAACACAGTTCTAGTAAGACAGTTTGTTTAACAGTTACAAATTAATTTCTGTTAAATTCTTCGGGGCTTTAACTTGTAAATTTTCATTTGACGTCAAGGATTTAAAAAAAGATTTAGTATATAAAGGGTGTGGAGATAAAATATTTGCTTAACATTCTTATTAAATGAAGGTTTAGTAAATTTTATTGATATTTTTAATTAATTGTTTTGTGTTCTTAATTGCATTTTAATCAGTTAATATTTTAAGATAATTTTATAAAGAAAAATGGATATCAGGAATTGTGAATTTTGCAACGCTTATGTTGCAGATTTTGAAATTCATACTTGCAGGATTTTCGGAAACCAGCACAGTCAAAGTTCCGCAACCCTTCCTCGATCTAGTTCCGGTAACCTACCTGAGGATATTGATATAAGAACTGAGCAAATACAATATGAAGAAATAATTTCATCTGTAACTCAAACGCATTCATTATAGCAACATAGCATTCTTCCCAGCATTCGTCAAAAAACCGACAGTGAAGGAACGGCAGCTGCTGAAGTGTCTTCCCAGTAGGGAGTAGAGAATCAGAATCCAAATAATCCTGAAATTTCATATTTTCTGTTTCCTGACATGGTGCATGGTGAAGAAAATGAAACAGAATCGGGATATTCGCTACAGTCATCTGATGATAATAGTGCAATCATGAATCAAAATCCCCAAATTTTGTGAAGCCTGGAATCCAAATCCCGATGTCGACGCTCCGTTGCCTGTTGCTGAACCATGTATCTTGCCTGGGTTTCAATAGACATTTGGTCGAAGAAATACAGCGATGAATCAACTTACTCAATATCCTAAAGTTTCTTCTCAAATGCAATGCTCCGGAATATTCCATATGGATGAAATGCCGTCTCATTTTGTATCGGGTAATTAAGAATATTCTTAAATTAAACGCTATAATAATTATTATAATAATAATTATAATCTTTTATCATAAATATTCATAGATAAAATTAACGCTGATACATATCCCCAAATTATGAATTTTGTACTTCCAAACATTCAGCAATTTTTCACGAATTTATTATAAGTTAAGTCACTATGATGCCGCCTCTGTTCTGTTACTTAACTTCCATGCCACATCAGAGGTAAAAATTCCGCGAACCTTAGAAGCTTTCCTCCCTTTTTTTTGAAAGATTCAAATTTCACTTTGAATTTATCTCAACTAAATCATATTTCGAAGAATTAATTTTCAAAATATAAAAAGAATAACTTTTTTTTTTTTATTTGTTGGCAATATGACAGTTATGATAATGAAATGAACTGAAGGAAATTTGCCATCTAAAGTTATTAGTAATCATTTATAATCGATTTACAAATATAAGGGGGCGAGTTGGGTCCACCTCCTCGTGGTGCCCCCTGGAAACGTCACTTAAGACGGCTAAGAGACCCCGCATCTCCGCGGGTGTTCTCGTACGCTTTGTAGTGTGGACGTTGATGCCCTGGTGTATAACAAGCCCAGTTGAGGGCAGCCAAAGGCGGTGGGGGTGTTGTACTTATTACATATCACCCTATCCAGTGGAGCCGAATAAGGCGGAATTTTCCTGGTCGGGTTATCATTGTTGCCCAAATATAATCCTAACAAACCCTATGTATGTCACATATAAAACTGCCAAAAACCATATTTATTTTCCATAAAAAGTAATTTATCAATGTCATATCAAAACTTACAAAAAGATAAAAATTTTGAGTTTTTTTAATTAAATAAACGTTATTTTTGACGAAAACCGCCATTGAGAGAAAATCGAATCTTCAAATGAAAGACGGAATGATTTATGTGTATGTATGCATTTGTCATTTAATTCCTTTGTTTCAAAATTTTATTATGAGACATCCTCCTTTTTAAATGTTGCATAAATGCTGTGTGGCTTCTTAAACACTAGAAATATTTTTGTCTCATTTTCTTGAATGTTGAGTGGACGAAGTATCTACTTAGGTTACCGAAAAATCAACATAAATAGTAAAGCTTTCATGTGTTATTAGACAAGTAATGAAACCATGTTTGTATATAAAGCTGGAATGAATTTATATAAAATGAGACTTTTATTGTATTCATATATATTGTTAGAAATGAAAATTACAATGAAAATTTTAAAATATATATTTAGAGAGCATATATGTGTGATAACTTAAGCTTTCTTTTATAATATAGAATATTTAATTTCATCATTTAATACTTTTATATTTACCTTTTTTTTTTCTATGTGAAAGTTCTTAAAATCTTTTTTCATTAATCATTTATTTTATTCAAACAGAATTTCGTAAACATTTTGTGTAATTCTGTAACAGGATATCTGTTTTATATATCGGACGAGTCATTTCTGAAGACATTTTATAATTTGCAGTAAATTGAGTGTATTTGTAGAGATTTGTAATACATTTCAACAGAAGTTTTATTTGTAATCAAATATAAAGGTAATTATCGTAAAAATAAATATTTTTTATTTTTTACTTTCGGTTGTTTTTTTTTATGAAGTGATAAAATGTTATTCATGCAAGTTTACAGCTGCTTCGCTTAGCATAGTGTAAAAGGCTAAAGGATTCTGTTTAAAACTGCTTAAATGTTTGGGACACAGTGCCACTGTTTTTCCTGTTCATTTGCGGCCTGATGGTTAATTGGTTAACGCCTTTTTATAACATAGGCTCCAGGTTCGAATCCTGGCGGTGGCATGGGTGTTTGGGAGTGGTTCGGAATCCCCTTTAAACTGTAGGTCCCTCTCTAATTAGCCCTCGTATGCACAAGATGACCGTAGAGCGGCAAACCAAACCTGTTCATTTATAAATGATTCTTTCTTTCTTCGTATATGTGCTTCTTGTAATTCTCATCCTGTGAAGTGGGTAATGGGTGGGATGACATCCCATCATACCCTGTTCTGTTTTCTTCAGAGAACAGGGACAACTTCAAGTTGGGAAATAAATTATTTTGTGATTTAAAAGAAAACATTTCAGGTTTTATGGTCTCGAAAGAAAGCGCATACAGCCTTATGATAAATGATGAGTGAGTGTGAGGAATGCGCATTCCTTGCACTAGATGTCCCCGTTGCCTAAATGAATTGTAACCTGATTTGCAGAAATATTAACAAATAAATCAGGTTAACTTTTTTTTCTCCACAAAATTCGGTTGAAAATAATCATTCTTCCAAGGGACATTTGTAATTTGATAGTTTTTTTCTTGTCGTTGTTTTCTTCAATAAAAATCGACCCTATTCGAATTTCATACATGTCTTCTGTATCATACTGTATAATTTATTTTGGTTTAAACTTGTGTAAGTTATTTTCTCTTCAAATAGTATTTCAAAAACGGTTATTTAGATTTTTAATGAAAACTTCAATGGATTAAAATATGTACATATATAATGTTTAACCACTTCCTCTAAACTTATCGCTCTTACAAATTCAGCACAGACATTCATTAAGATATAATTCTTTTTGTATATTTAGATCTAATCGTCAATAATCCTTTTTATAATACAATGAATTTGCCATCAAGAAGCATGAAAGGAATATTCGGACCATCAATAATTTAGCCTAAAGTAAATAATTGTTCTAATGAACATTAAAGAAAGTTTAAATGCTTTCAATAAAATAAATTTTACAACTTTATAAAGTTTCTGCAGTAGAATGTTGTATTTTATAATAGAAAAAAAAAATCGGATGTTTTACATATGCTTTGTCTCTTGTAATTTGGATAGAATTCAATGAACAGCGGCTCATCCTAAAAGCCTAATAACATTCTAAAATTAAGCGCCATAATGCTATTTCTGATATTAATTATTGTAAAATCGGTAATGTTATCAAAACCATCCGAAGTGAAAACCTCTCTTCTATCAGCAGTAAAATATTTAGTACAACCACCAAATTTTTATTATGCTGATTCATATCCCAAATCCAAACTATTCGCATCTCATTTTAATCGATTTGTTTTCAACAAATTTCTGTTTGTAAATCTTCAATATAACACCAGATAGTAAAAGAATTGCAACAAAACTTTTGGTTCTAATATTGATCAATTATTATATAACATTTTGCTCGAGGGTAACTTACACAAAAGATCAATTTTACGTCAATCATAAAAAAAAAAAAAAAAAAAAAAAAACCCGAATAGATCGGAATTAATCATCTAATTCCCTTAACTTCCGTATTAATCAGTTTATCGTAGAATTTTCCTATTCTCAATATCACTATTCGATAGTTATTCCTTTTGAAGTGTATAGAATTTGCCCGTTATGCATTTATAATCGTAAAATTATAGAAGCAAAGAATAAAAAAAGTTATTTCCTGTATTTGAAAAACATTTTTTTGAGAATTTTTTATATTTTTAAAATATTGCAAGTATTCTACAGCCACAAACTAAAACAATTTCATAAGGAATAAGAATTTTTGAGAAACATTCGTCTCGGTATTGACTATCAAATTATATACTGTATTTGTTTCAAATTATGATCTGGATTAAAAAGCCCCTCAAAATAATTTTTCTCAAAATGATTTACAATGTATTGTTTCCTTATATATCATAATAAAAACGATCAATTTTAAAAAAAAAGAAAAAAAAAACTTCAACGATCTTCCACCTATGATATAATGTAATTTAATCATACGTTCTATAACATATTTTCCATACCAAAACCGGAAATCGGTTCCTCAAACTCCAGATGTTTCCATCAATTTTGGATTTCAATATGATTTCCATTTTAAAAATAATAATACTGGTGTTATTATATTGGAAAACCATGAAATGCCGAGTTTAAATATCTTTATTTCTTTAATAGGGAACTCGTGCATTTGCTTTAATTAATATTTAACTCAAACGTTAAACAAGTACTCTATTTTCTTAATTTATATCATCTCTCTTTTGTGTTGTTGTTTCTTATCTCACTTGGTCGACAGCAACATCTATCCAAAATAAGACCATTGGCCCTTTACTTAAAAGAACAAGTCATGATAAAAAGTGTTAAAAAAAATGCATCGTCTTTTTGTCCTTGAACTTGATGTACAAAGTCATGGGGCATCCTAAGGGAGAAATCTGACTTTATCTCACCCGGTTATATCCCAGAGCACTGGGTACCCTTTTCAGTCGCTGTTTACAACAAAAGTGGGGCTAGGCTATTCTAACCCGGATCTACACGGGGGATTTCTCTTTTTTAAATATGCGATTAATATGATGTTTTATTTCTTTGGCATTTACAGTAGAGAAATGAACAGAATAAATTTTATCATTAGACTTCAACTTTGCATGACCTAATTTAATGCAATTTATACCATCATAAAAATCTCGCCTTATTCTAAGTAAGAGATAAAAATAGAGTTCAACTCGTGTGCTAAAAGCATTGAACAAATTATTTGTTATATATATTAAAATAATTATTAGTAGTACAAATGAGGGCAAATCATGGCATGTTTTTTCAAATCATAGAATCAACCTACACAGGATCACTCGTGCAGTGTTTAATTCTGGTTTACTTTTCTGTGTTGGCTATTGCTCGATCGATTTGTATTTTCATGACAGTGATCTGAAACCTACCACATTAAACTGGTACATCCAGATCTAATTAGCCTAAAGTGTGCAAAAAAATGACCGTATAACTACAAACCAAACCTAAAACTCAGGTTTCAGAAATACGACTTAAAAAACCAAAAAAGTCTTTGAATGACTGGCGGGCCTGAAAGTCTTATGGTCTCTTGACTATGAATTTCTGTAAAACCAAACACGGAATAACTCTGAACAACTGACAGGCATGATGTGGCATAGAAGATACTGCGTTAAACTGTTCTGGATCTGCAAGTTTAATTTATATAGAATCGGAAATCAAACCACACCAAATTTATCTGTCTATACATTTTATCTGTCCAAGTTAAATAGATTACTAGTTAATTTCGTAGTTTTTGTTATGATATTTCCCTGCGCCTCGGTGAATTTGCTGCGGGCAAACTGAGAGAATTAGTTACAGAGGTTTGGTTCGGTTTGATTTGTAGCTCTACAATTTTTGTGCACACTTTGGTCTACTTAAACCGGGACCTACAATTTTACGTGGGTTACGAAACACTAACATCCATCCATAACGCCAGGATTCAAACCTGAAGCTTGTCACTTACAGAGAAGACAGTCTAGAAGATCCCCACTCCATTATCCTGGTCTCTTCGATGCACTTACATTCCAGGAAACTGCCGCACGAAAATAAATCAATCTGTTATGACTAAAATTTTGGCTTGAATAATCTAGAGTAATTTAAAATGATTTCCTGATCATATATTTTGATTTCATAATAAGGGTATAAGCTACTTTTCAATAAAGCATAACTTTTATATGTAACAGCATTACTTACTATAATACGAAACAAAATAAAACAATTATTTTAAGTATTTAAAAAAATACACCATATTTAATGTATAACTGCAATAATCTTTTTTTGAGAAAATGAACTCAAATGTGTTACATTTCATTAAGAAATTATGTAAAGCAAACAGAAAAGCTTACATTTCGCAGCAATATATATATATATATATATGTATACACACACACATAGTTGGACTCCACTTGACACTATTTCAGTATTACGTGGTAGCATTGGTATTCCTTGAAGTTGCAAGCAATTGCTGGTATAGTTTTTTTTTTCTCGAAAACTACAATATCAGGGATGTTATGGATAACGTTAATCTATTCTTGGAATGAGCTGCACGAGAATTGTTTGAAAATTTCATGGATGAATGTGAAGCTTTAGCTATGCAAGGATATTTACACAAAAGAATACATTGTTAATGTCGACGGAATAGTCAAGCTAGCAAATGAAACGAGGTTGGATAATATAAATGCGCAGGATATTGAAAAATTATTTCTAGTGACCAGGGCTGAATGTCTTTCCAACGATGATGAATATTTTTATATTATGTTGTGGCAAGATATTTAGATTTGTATATATTAATATTTCTTGTTGAATTATATGTTATGAATGTATCATGTAGATATTTAAAATATAGAAATTAAAATAACTGATTATTATTTATATAATTAGAAATTACATATATGCTAAATATTTTTATATAAACAATATATTTTATATTATATTGTAATTCCATTTAATTTGTTTTATTGTATATTTATATAGAGTCTATTTTATTTGAACGATTTTTTTTTTTTTTTAGGTTGATTCTTGTTAATGACATTTTGAAAAACTCGATCAAGATAATGGTGACAAAACAAAGTTGGAAAATACCAAACCTTATATACATTTTTTTTATTTTAATATGCTGATGAACAATGTTTTTCGATCCCTGAGGTGCATAAATGAACAAACTTGATGGCTTGCCAACACGAGAACACGCAACATATAATTGGAAGTATAAAAAGCACGATTTTTCTAGATCCAACCCACAAATGGGCATACGTGTCACCAATATCATCACTGAAGGATATAACTATAATTTTTACAGGAGGTGTCTTTCTAGATGCCAAAAAAGCTTTCGATCGACTGTGGCACGATGGACTGATCTACAAAATGATCAAACTTCAGTTTCCAACTTGGATCACACTTATCATTACAAATTATCTTAAAAATAGAACCTTTTAAGTTCGACTTCATAATGAATTCTCCACAATCGTTCGTATTAGTGCTGGTACACCTCAAGGAAGCGTGCTCAGTCCTATTCTCTACAATATCTATCTACGACTTTCCTCAATGCACTAACGTTTCCACTTGCCTATTTGCTGACGATTCTGCTGCTCTTGCCCAAGGTGCTTCTATTCTTTATGTCATCAATACTCTTCAAAATGTTCTAAATATCCTAGAGGATTTGCTAACTAAATAGATAACATTAATAGCAATTAATGTCTCAAAATCTCAAGCCATCATTTTCCGAAAAGGACACGCCAGACAACCATATATTAATTTCTCCCTTTTTGATCAGGAAATTGAATGGGCGACTAATATTAAATATCTCGGCTTAATTATAGACAATAAACTTACGTTTCGAGCTCATGTTCAAAAAATCAAAGAAAAATGTTGGAAAAATTTTATCTCACTCTACCACTCATTAATAAATTTTCTAAATTAACTTTGTCAAACAAACTTCTTCTCTACAAACAATGATGGCTTGAGATTTTGATTTTTTTTCTCAGGCCTCTCCTTACCTATGCTGCCCCAATCTGGGGTCTAGCTGCACAATCTAACAAGAAATCTGTACAAATTATTCAAAACAAACTTCTTCGTATCATCAGTGGTGCACCCTGGTTTGTCCGCAACTCTACAATTCACCAAGATTTAAAAATTGATTCTATTGACGATTATATTACAAAACTTTCTAGAAATTTCTTCAATACCATTGCTACTAATGAAAACCCTCTCATCAAGGCACAAACTATATTTACGCAATTAAATGGAAAATACCAGTATCCGTTCTCTACTACTAAATGGAATCGAAGCCTCAAACCACCATAGTTTCCAGCTCACTTATCGCTTGTTCGATATTTTACCTCAACACATATTCTTTCCTGCTCTGCTTTTTGCTCCATTGATCTGTGCTCTTTACTGATTATAAATTTCTTTTTACGTTTTCATCACCGATGATTTACATTTTTCTTACTTTCTTTTTTTTTTCTCTCAATTCATACAATTACTATTATCTATTTATCTTGACTTTTCTTTCCTACTGCCATCACATATCATTGAGTAGATGAACGCTTCGCGTTCAGGCACTCGACATCTTTATTCAATTTAGTAGCTTAGTAACATCCTTACCCCACTATTTTTTACGCCACTTCTCCTTCTGATATCACCAACTACATTAAATCTACTAAAATTAAAAAGCTCCTGGTGTAGACAATGTTACTAACAAAATGCTCAAAAATCTCCCAACCTCCACTATCTTTTTGCTAACTCATATTATTAATGCAATTTTCCGCCTTGCTGACTTTCCTACTAAATGGAAAACTGCCCGTATTCTCCCAATCTTAAAAGAACACTATCCCCACCAGCTACCGGCCTATCTCTCTTCTTCCGACTCTCAGTAAACTCACTGAAAAAATCATCCTCAGCAAGTATTTTGATTTTATTTATTCTAATAATATTATGCCTCCTCATCAATTCGGCTTTGCTAAGAACCTCTCAACCCCCATCAGCTTTTACGCGTCACTGAAATCATCGCACAAGGACTCGCCACCAAATCTGCCACTGGCATCATTTTCCTGGATATTGCTAAAGCCTTTGACAGGGTCCGAATTAATGGACTTATTCATAAACTCATTTACTATAACTTAACGTCGCACCTTATTAACCTAATCTTCTCCTTTCTCTTTAATCGTAAATTTGTTGTCTGTGTCAAACATTATGATTCCTCCCTTAGACAAATGTCTGCTGGAATTCCCCAAGGTTCTGTCCTTGCACCGAAATATTCACTCCCTTTCGTGAATGATATCCCTGTCTCTCCTGAAACCTCTCTCAGCCTTTACGCCGATGACACAGCCATTATTGCACAAAACAGAAATACTACTTTCCTTGTTAAATAACTTCAACGCCATATTAACCTTCTCGAAACCTGGCTTACTAATTGGAAAATTAAACTCAATGTTACTAAAACCGAAGCTGTTTTCTTTTCGCGTAAACATTATCCCACCCAAACTGTCTCTATCTACGGAAAGAATATCATCTGGACCAATAAAGCTAAGTACCTTGGAATTATTTTGGATAAAACGCTAACTTACAATCAACACATCCTTCATCTTCGAGAAAAATTCAATAAAGCTATTCGCATCTTCTATCCTTTAATCTGCAGAAAGTCTAATACTTCCATTCAAATAAAATTGCTAATGTACAAATTTTATCTTTGCCCACTCATAACCTACGCTAGTCCAGTCTGGGATCAGCCACCAAATCTAACATCGCCATCCTTAGCCGCCTGCAAAATAAAACACTCCGTATGCTTATAAGCGCACGCTGGTTCTTCCACAACAACACCGATGTTCATCGCTCTTTAAATTTGCAGACGCTCCCTCAGTTCATCTCTAAACTAGCGCATAACTTTTACACTAACATCCCGAACATCGATAACGAGCTGCTTAAACGACTCCCAGAATATGATATAAACAATCCGAAGAACTCAAACGCCCGCGAACCTCACTGCTAATTAGCTGACATGGTTATTATCCCCGCGCTGAAGATTTCGAGTTTTTCATCCGCAGAACGTTTTCTTTCAAAAGCGCTGACCTAGATTCATATGTTGACTTTTTCACAGTTCGCTTTCCGTTCTCTTAGTTTATTCTTTTTTTATCAATGTTTCTCTTTTTATTTTTCGCTCTTGCATGTTATTTCCCTATTAATAATTTTAATGATAATAAAATAATAATAAAAAAAAAAAAACTCCCTCTTTTAATTCTTTTTTTTTTTTTTTTTTTTATTGGGCAAGCTCTCCATTTAGTCTTACCATTTTCTACTCAGCAATGTGTTCTTCTTCTTCAAACGACTATTACCAGATCGGAGCTAACGGCTGCTTCGCAGCCAAGGAGCTCCACGAAATACAAATAGTGCGTAGCTTAATAACATTTCGGATTGTGAATCTGGCAACATCCTGTTTAATTGAGCACGTTGTTTGTAACTGTCATACTGAGCACTCTGTTGATTTTCGTAATATTACTTTTTCAATTCTCACGATTCCCAAAAGTTTCATTTTGTTTTCAAGGTATGCTTTAATAATTAGTACTCTCATTTATTTAAAAATCTCCTTTTCATTGTATAAAATAAGAAACGCTAAAATGTTATTTTCTTTTTATATCTTTAAATCAGAAAAGTCAAGTGAAAAAAAGATATATTTTAAAGTTTTTCATAATTTAAACCATTACATACATATAAATCAGCGTACATTTACATGTTATACATTTACATTTAAATCAGCGGTACTTAAATTATTAAGCTTCGCATCCCCCTCCCCATTACAAGGATATATTTATATGTCCCTTGACTGTTTATATTAATGTCTTTGCACCTCAATTCATCCCTGGTCTTGGAATTTGATATACTGAATTTCCATATGGTGATTTCTACATGATATATTGCCTCTATAGACAACCTAGCTTTAATTTTACAGCTTATCAAACTTTCACTAATAATATTTTTATATCCATTAAGCCTAGTTATATACTTCATTTGTTCACAAAAAAAAAAAAAAAAAAAAAACTCTTTATCCCTCACATATCATTCAACGTCTTTGATATCTCACAAACGTCAATGAAACACAAAGACTTCAGAAAAAGTTTTGTGAAAATTTATGTGTTTATTTCAGTGTACAAAAAATATATGTGATATTGTAAGCATATTTTGTAAAATATTACACTGCTATTGTAATTCATTAACAAGTATGTGAAATTTCAAAGAGACTAAAAGATATCTGAAGAAGGTGGATTTTTTTTTTTTTTTAAGTATAGTTTACAACTTTATTAAAAAATTATAATTTAGTGACAAAAATTTAGTACAAAAAAATATATGTAATATTGTAAGCATATTTTGTAAAATATTAGACTGCTATTGTAATTCATTAACAAGTATGTGAAATTTCAAAGAGACTAAAAGATATCTGAAGAAGGTGGATTTTATTTTTTTTTTGGAGTAAGTATAGTTTTACAACATTATTAAAAAATTATAATTTAGTGAAAGATTGATAAGCTGTAAAATTAAAACTAGATTGTCTATAGAGAAAATATTTCATCTGGTTGTTTACCACTGTAAAGGGATTTAGTATACCAAGTTTCATCAAAATCGGAGAACGTAACCTTCATGACTGAATCGACTAGCAAAACACAAGCTCTAAATTTTTTTGTGGTCCAAATTGTATTCAGAATATTATTAGAAGTAGTTGCAATTAATCATTTGTATTAAAAAAGAACTATAATTAACTACAAATATTTAATTTTTTTATGTAAAATTAATTGAACATTTTGTTGTCTTCATTAAATTTGATTGTCTATAGTTTTAAGAATTTTTTCATTCTGTGTGTAATTAGAAAGTCTTGTGGATAGGTGTATAACTAGTTCATTGTTAACAAGTAATAAAACTATTATTTACTTATTAACAATGAACTAGTTTAATTAAAATGTTGTGAAGTTGCAAGAGAATCTGCATAATTTTGGTTTTCTGATTTTGACAAATCTCCAGGTTTATGCATTGAGACCAATTTGAATTATTTCTTTAGATCTCATTACTTTTCTTTTTTTTTTTTTTGCATGCATTTCTATGCATAGCAATGTGCTATTGCTGTCTATGCTGGTTTTATTGTTTTCAGATTATGACTCGATTTTTTTTTCTGTGCCTCAACTGGCGTTTGTCAAAATCAATTGTAAAAATGCTATCAAATTATAACCATGTAGCTAATTATGGTTTGATGCAAATCTCAATAAATCCTTTGTGCTTTATAATTTGTCTGGGATTTGACTTTTAAAAGAATTGTATAATGAAGAGGCAATAGCTGGTCAGTGCAAGAAGTGTTATTGAAAGGCACTCTTATTCGATTCTCAAGCAAAACACAACTTATTTTTAGTTTTTACTAATCATTTTTCACAGTATATTTGGAATTGACTGATATATGTATAATAAACTTATTTAATATATTATTTTCTATAAATCAGGAAGTATTGCTAGTAAAGTAATCTCACAGAAGCATCACTTGTTGCACAACATAACAATGTTATCTCTGCTAGCCTATGTGATCAAAAAGATGAACTTATGAAGTGAAACAGCAATGGCAGCATTTACTAATTGTACACTACCCATGTTTAACAGGTAAGAATTTTATTCAAAGATTGTTTATTGATTTTAAGTTATATAACTTATATTTAGTCAATACTTGGAAATACTTTGCCAACTTGGGGAAATTGGGGACCTATAATAGGATTCAACCTAAGATAAAGATCAAAAAGTTTCAGAACAGTTTATTACTTTTATAACATACCAAGAAATGCTGAAATTTTTGAGATCTCAACATAAGTGTGTTGTACTTCAGTGGATTCCTGGGCATTGCGACCTGTATGGCAATGATCAGGCAGATTTTCTCGTCGAAAAGGGGAGTATGCTACCTTGTAAAATCCAAAAGATCTCCCACACTACAAAACTGCTTATGAGGTCAACACATCAGTAAGAAATTCTTATTAAGACTGACGGAAGAGACTGGCTCCAAAGTATTCCTGATAACCTAGATGGCAGACAGTGGCTTTGTTCTGTCTATCAACAGGACATGACTGCCTTCCATCTTACAGGACATGATTGATCCACATTAAATGTATTGGCATTCTTGCAGTGCCTACATGTGTAACACAAATGTGAATTTAGATAGAGAAACCTTGCGGTGTCCATGGAGAAGCTGAGGCATCCAGATACTGGGAGGCAAGGAGCTTTATACAACCTCCTGTAATCATCTGAACTTTTGATGTTTCTGTTCTTGTTGTTACTTTTCTTCTTACTTTTTCTTCTTATTGTGATATGTTATTCTGTTTGATGTATCCCAGCCATTGGAAATAAAAAAATATAACATAATTAATAAAAAATTATGTAGTCTTATATATATTCATGAATCAGAAATGTTTTGCTGATTTGTCTATACTACTTGAGAACAGGTTAATTAGTTTTCAATGTTGTTTTTCAAATAAGAAGAGGAAAAGAGCATAATGTTAATCAAATGAATTAATTATAAATTATTATAGTTGCCTTGAGAAGATAGTTTTATAAATGTTTTAATTAACAAACTAATTTCTATTGATTCAAACTATTAGAATTTAAGTTTATTAGCATATTATTTATTTCATAATTTATTGATAGATTATATATTGAGATACAGGGCAGTAATTGACCATTTGGCAGTTCTTTGTATTATATTGTCTTTTATCTTTATTTTTTTAAATATAGACAATAAAACAGAATACAAAAATTTCGTATATATACAGTAGAGTCTCAATTTATAATTTAATAGAATAACACACACACACATATATATATAGGAAGGGTAGAATATATTATAAAATTTTGTTGTTAGTATGAGATTTGATTTTTTTTTTTTTTTTTTTTTTTTTTACCTGCTAAACTTCAGTTTTGTTTGTTTTCTTTTTTTAAATAGATAAGCAAAACAGTTGTAATCCACGATCAATATTGCATAACAATGATATGGCTATTAAGCTCTTGCACACACTATAAAAGATAAAGAGGAAGAAGAAACTGACGCAAATTACTTCTCATTATTGGTAAGAATTTTAATTTATTAATATTACTTTTAATAGGATTTATTATAAAATCATTCATTTTTAATCACACTTTCATTTTATACAATACAATCTTATTTCAGCCTAGCATTTCCTAAAATGGTTTAAAATTTTAAAGATTGAATTTTCAATCTAAATTCATCAAGTTCAATTTTTATTCATTCTTCTGAAGAAAATTAGTTTAGATATTTGCATTCAGGACATAATCTTAGTTTTAAAACATTCCGCTCCAGTGTACGTCGGTTGTTAAATTACTACCTGTATATAATGGCGATTGCCAAACAGTGATAATTGATTTAACTTGGTCTATTATTTATGAGTTTTTCTATGACAAAATGAAAATTTTATTTAAAGTTTCACTTTTATTTTTTAATATTATTTTATCTCGTATCATTTTTGAAATTATTTTATTCAAATATTTCATATTTCTAGGTATTTAAGTTTTTATATTATCTATATTTATTTAATGGGAGTGCCTGAATAGCCGATTGGCTAGCGCTCGGTACCATATGTTCCAGGTTCGAGTCCTGGCGGGGCCATGAATGTTTGTAGTGATTCGGAATCCACTTTAAACCAAAGGTCCCAGTCTAACATGATTGTAGAGCATTGCGGGGTATTGCTACTCCGCGTACGTAGCTTATCTTCAAGTTACATGCACCTCCTGGGTACTACTAAGGGAATAGCGTTGGTGCAACACTTGCCTTAAGATATAGAAGACAATTGTCTAGTGTTTGCCAGTTGCATTAAAACAAAAAATATTTATTTAATGGTGCTTTTACTTCCTTATATATATAGTTCATAACATATAAATATTGTAAACAAAATGAAAAGTTCTTGGATTGATTTTATTTAAAAAGTAGTTTTTAATTTAAGTCAAAAAAGGGGAAAAATTTGAAACCAATATGCTCATATTCTTAATTGACTTTATATAAAGTCAATTAAGAATGTTGAGATATAGTTTATACTGCTTAAGATACTATTTTATTAAATCTTTTAGAATGTTCATTTTATTTTTTTTTTTAATTAAATTTCATAATAAAATAATTTTTTTTTAAATTAAATTTGATAAAAAAAAATTTTTATATTAAAGGACAAGTAGAAGTTTTTCAGTGATGTATATTGTACACATACAGTGATTTTGAGTAAGGAAAAGCCAGCAAACTAATGTAATTACTAGATGTAAATCAGGGTATTGCTGAAACTTTAGTCAGGAAAATTTTTTTCACAATTTCTGTAGCCACCCTGAAGAAAAAATGTTCATAGCAATATTTTAAAATCGGAAAGGCAACAAAATTGTCTTATTATATTATCATTTTACTTTCTTATGTATAAATTTTTTTTTTTTAAATCTGCCTGAAAAATTATTGAACACTTATAATGCTATATCTAGAGATTAAACTAAAAAAAAATAGCTTATTTGTAAACTTTAAAAAAATTAATTAATTAAAAATGAAAAGAAATATAATTTTTATTATAATGCATAATAAAATACAACTAAGTCAGTAAATACTATATACACATAGTAACCATGTGATATTTTTTAATGGGCGCATGATATCCATTTTTTTTTTTTTTAAAAAGTGCTTTTTTTAAAATATGTATAATAAATGTCAAAAAAAATATATCAAATTTTTATATAGCAAGTAATTTATCTTATTATATACTCTTTAAAATATCTTTTTCATTACATGGAATTGTAGTTACAAAACCATAATGCATTATATATATATATATTCAAATTTGTTTTTATTTTTCTATACTCTTCTGATTTCAGATGTGAATCTTAAGTTACATTAAGTATTTTAAATCATTTTCAATCATTTCATATGAAATTAATAAAATTATTTTTAAATCAATAATGTAATCATATTTTAATGTAATTTGTAGAAATAAATCTTATAAAAAATATGCAACACACTTTCTTATTGGCTAATTAGAATTGCTGTTTGTTTTTATTATTTTTTATTATAAATAATCAGGTTGCTTGTAAAAGATATTGAACATATTTTTGGTGGAATACCTGCTTCATATTTATTTATTAACTGGCTGTATCTGCCTTCTATGTGCAAAAATGTTAACAGTGATTACTTCATTTAATTAGTAATTCTTAGGAATAGATAAGTATTAGTATTCTAAAAGACATATTGAGGAAATATGAGTTAGTATTTTTTTCATATTTTTAATCTTCTTTTATTTCCAAATTTTCATTTTCTCTGTCAATAAAAAGAAAAAAAATTCTCTCACATGTTTTAACTAAGCAATTTTTTTTTTTTTTTGATTAAAACTTATGCATAAATAAGTTTAGAATCTTTCTGTTCTGAGGTGTTTGTATTTCAGGAAGTATGCTCAGATATTCATTGCATATCATCAGTGTTGTTCATTTGTAGGAAAGGTGTGTACAAAAAGTTGATTGGAGAATGTAGCTTTTTTTATATATATTATATCTCTTGCTGTATCAAAGTATTATATCATAAGCTTAATATGAATTGTTTATCACGTAACATGTTTATGTAATTTCAATTATTCCTATTAATGTAATATTATTTTAATTTTTCTAAGTATTTACTACTTCAGAAATAAAACAAGGAGTAATGATTTGATATTCTATTTTATGAATAGAATAATTAATTTGGCTATTTTTTTCCACTTGTAATCAAATGCTTGCTTAATTTTATAAATTAAATGTTTTAAAGTTACATTAAGAAACCCATTAACATTAAGAAAAGATAAATAAATCTTACTCTTACTTGTAAGATTTATTAGCTAAACTAACTGACAGTAACAGTTCAATCTTCTCCAACGTACTTCTTATTATTGACCTTGGCTTCTAATCCAGCTTTTTACCGTCATAATTTGTTTCTCTCCACCTTAATTTGCTTTTTTATTTCGCCCTACTGACCTTTACTCTCTTTTGAGTTCTTGGAGGTTTGCAGTTGATTTTATTCTTTTATTTACACTCCCTTTTCTTTGAATTGTATTTTTCTGCTTATGCACCCTATACTGCTCACAAATTTCATGTTACATTTTTATCACCACTGTTTTGCATTTTTCTTTTCTTTCTTCTTCTTCTTTTTTTCCCGAATTTATATGATTACTATAATCTGTTGTTCCTGACTTTTATTTCCTACTTCCATCGCATTCAGCACATTTTCTTTCACTTGTAATCAAATGTTGCTTAATTTTATAAATTAAATGTTTTAAACTTACATTAAGAACTGTATTTTTATATTGAAGTTTATTAAATGAGGCAAAAGGGAAACTTTTTTATAACTAAGAAAACAAGCCTTTATTCAAATTAGTAGATAAATATATTTTTTTTTTTTATCCTGTGAATCCAGTAATGGCTGAACTTGGTGGCTCAACTGCAGAAAAGAATTCGCTTTTGTGCGGTGTTTGTGGAAAACGATTTTCTGAGGAACGGAAGTTGAATCTGCATTCACTTTGCCATTCAGGAGCAAGACCTCACGCGTGTGACGTGTGCAATAAAAAATTTCTTAATAAGAGTAATTTTAAGAGGCATTTTTACTTCACGAGGACAGAAATCGTACGAGTGCGAAAGATGTAAAAAAGCGTTTAGTCGAAAGGACGTTCTAATTCGTCACATGCTTACTCATACGGCAGAAAGGCCTCGTGTGTGCCCTCTGTGTGGAAAAACTTTTGGACAGGCATCAAATTTAAAGAGACACCTGAGGACTCACACGAAAGAGAGACCGTATTTGTGTGAAGTGTGCAATAAGGCATTTTCTGAGAAGGGAACATTGCAAGCACATGGTCGCGTCCACACTAAAGAGAAACCGTACGTGTGCGAAGTATGTCAGAAAGGGTTTACCCAAAAACCCCATTTAACTGCTCATCTACCTATTCATTCCGCAGAAAAGCCCTTTGGATGTGCTGTGTGTCATAAACGATTTTCTCATAAAAAATATTTATCACGTCATGCAAGAACTCATACAAAATAAATGTGTGAAAGTCTATCATGAAAACCTTTCCTCAAATTAGACTGTTTTTAAAAACGAGATTCATACGTAATTTTACTTTCACGACAAATACGGAGATACTAATTATTCGTATGCATTTCAGCTCGTGTATTGTTTAAAATTTTTGTGGATCGATGTGATTTTTATGTCTACATAAAAGTATAGTTTTTGCTTTGGACTGTTGAATATGTGTGAGAGAAAGTGTTTTATGCTTTATGGGCAGCTTTTCTTGTATTAATCCGTAATGTTCCTAATGTCATATTTGCAAAATTATATTGCAATATAATTTCAGCATTTTTTAATTGAAATATCCTTTTGAATATTGATAATTAATGTACGTGATTTGATGTATATTTATATTCAATATGTGTATAAGTGCATTTTTAAACTTAAGATTTACTTTTATTAATATAACATTCTTAATTTCACTATTCACAAATTCTAAAATTAGATTTTAATCAATTAATGGCTTTTATGTATTGTTATTAGATGTTTGTTAAGATATGCATTATATACATACTATTTGAATAAATATGAAAAATAATTTACTTTTCCGGTAATTCCTTAAAAATCTTTTTAGAGGATATTTTCAAATTTTCGGAAGAATTATTATATTTTCATATCATTTTTTATAACTTGTATTAGCTGTAAAGGTGTGTAAAAATGTTTTAAATAAAGACATTTATTCATTTTTTGATTCTATTATTTTTTCAATGTTTTTAAAATATTTGCATTGGAAATTACAACTGATTTCACTTGTCTGTGTGAAAAGTGTGAATTCTGCAGAAAAATGCTGCTTTACTGTATCTTTGTGAACTTGATTTACTTCTTATCTGAATATGCACAATTCACAACCTGAAAATTACCCAGAACGTAGTAATGTGTAATGATACATTCAGTTCCTGTAAACTTATCTAAAATGAAATTTTCAATATATGGATAAAAATTTTTGAAATGAGTCGAATGAAAAATTAATAAAGATCAATGAATAAATATTTAATTACATCTAGCTAAATCTTTATTAATTTGATTTAAAATTACTATTAGAGATTAATACAAGCAGTTATATTTGTAATTACAGCAAATAAACTTTCATTTTATATAATTAAAATATATTTTCTACTATAGGACAGCAGAACATTTTGAATCGTAATATTTACTATGGATATAATTATACATGTAGTGCTGCCAGCATTTATTATGTGATTTTCGAATTTCGTTTCATTCATCATTTGATGGCGTTAGTAAATTTTAATCTACAAAACAATAAAATGTGTTACTTTAAGAATGACATTAATTATTTTTCTCCCCTCTATTTGAATACAGTCCAATCATCTGCATATATTTTTTCGTGTCAATATAAATTTTTTTTTTTTTTTTTTTTGCATTAAGGTAAAATTGTTTGTAATTATTATAACAGGTGGGCTGAAAAGTTCGTAGGCTAACACATAGATGGCGCTACTAGTTTTAAATCCATATGATTTTTAGTTAGCCCTAACCTTCAAAAAGACACGTGTATAAATTTAACTATATACTGTGACTCACATACTGTTAGTATGTGAGTTATAGCATTTTTAGTGAAGCAACTTTTGTTAGGTTGAAAAAATGGATAAAAAGGAATTTAGTGTGTTAATAAAGCATTGCTTTTTGGCGAAAAAAAAAATACTATTGAAGCCAAGGCTTGGCTTGATAAATATTATTCGGACTTTGCCGTAGAGAAGGGGTTTGCTAAATTTAAACGAGGCGAAATGATCACCGAGGATGAAGCATGCAGTGGACGCCCCAAAGAGGCTGTTACCGACGAAAACATCAAAAAAAGTCCACAAAATAATTTCTCATAACCGTAAAGTGAAGTTGACTGAGATAGCTGAGACCTAAAGATATCAAAGGAACGTGTTGGACATATCGTGAATGAATATTTGGATATGCGAAAGCTCTGTTCAAAGTGGGTGCCGCGCGAGCTCACAATGGACCCAAAACAACAACGAAGATGATTCTAAGCAGTGTTTGGAGCTGTTCAATCGTAATAAACCCGAATTTTTGCGTCGATATGTGACAATGGATGAAACATGGCTGCATCATTTCACACCGGAGTCCAATCGACAGTCAGCCGAGTGGACTGCTCGTGATGAACACTAAAAATGCTATACCTCACATACTAATAGTGCAACAGCTGCCAAATTTATACACGTGTCTTTTGAAGATTAGGGCTAACTAAATATCATATGGATTTAATACTAGTAGCGCCATCTATGTGTTAGCGTACCAACTTTTCAGGCCAACTATTATAATTGTGTAATAATAGTATATTTTATGTGTGTCCCTTTGAAGGGTGTATGTGATGGTCACTAGCCCTTGCAGGATGCAAATCAGATTTGTTCAGAGGGAGTTTTGCTGCAACTGCGACTGAAAGTGACATCCCTGTGCGGTGTTTTAATCGACGGGACATGGTGTAAAGATCGACAGTTTATCAAGACAGCTAAGACTAAAGGCTCTTTCCCACCGAGACGTGGAAAATTTTTCGACCCGTTCACACCGAAACGTCAGAAATCGCTTTACGCCTAGTGAAGTTGCAGTTACTTCTACTAGATGGCATATCTACTATTGGCTCAATCCAAGTAACATGACGCGGCAAGCATCTGAGAGCTGAAAGTGGGTCAACTCGAAGCGGTGGATTTCAACGGGTTTCAGGCGAACGCAGTGATTGGTCAAGGCTTCAACGCCTCACGTCTCGGTGTGAACGAACCTGTAGTTAAATGCGCACGAGTATTTATGGGTGTCTTTGACAAGGGGAATAGATTCTTTTGGCGGCGGATAAGTTGCAGATATGCATCGAAATAATGTAACTTATTATTGATTTATTTCAGTTTTTAATGTATTGCTTGAGATATGAACTCAGTTTAAATATGGAGAGAATCAATTTAACAGAAATATATTCTCCAAAATTTTCTCAATGAATTTCCTTTAAAGAAGTATTTTCTGTTAGAATTGATTCCCTTCTAAACTACATGATGGATTTTCGTATTTCTGACTCATAGGCATAAACATCCACCACTACTACGGAAGATGTGTAGTCGATTCAGCTTTATCCAGAGTGCGTATAATATTCTGTGTAGCATGCACTCATATAATTCTAATACAAACTTGAGCAAACATGCTCAAGGCTGACATCATAAGGGTATTATAATCCTCCTTTTTTATACTTGGAAGGATATTCCAGCCTAGAGTTTTATCATGTAAAACGTTTCTATACACGGAAACTTTCTGTTCGGTATTGATTTTCGAGTTACAATTATGCACTAAATGTATTCCTATATATGTTGTTTCTTATTCTACTAGGTAGACAGTAACATTTAGGCCAAGTTCAAGAACGCAAGTTGGAAGGGGAGAGCTACAGTTGTGATGGAGAACCCGTTGGTAGCAGTCTAATTGGCTCCGTGACGCTGACATTTTAAGGGGAAGGGTTGTCAGCCCTACAGTCATATTCGACGGGGACCTACAGAT
Source organism: Caerostris extrusa (assembly GCA_021605095.1). Classification (NCBI taxonomy): domain Eukaryota; kingdom Metazoa; phylum Arthropoda; class Arachnida; order Araneae; family Araneidae; genus Caerostris; species Caerostris extrusa. The sequence goes on along the minus strand of BPLR01016691.1, from coordinate 20,188 downwards.
TAAAGTGGAATCCGAACCACTACAAACATTTCTGCCATCATCAAAACTCGAACCCGAAACCTGCGGTACGAGCACCAGAATGCTAGTCACTCGGTCATCAGTCCTCTGTGTCCCTTAAAATGATCTAAATTATTAAAGAATATATCTAAATTAAACTCTTTAAAATATCATAATAACTTACCTAAAAGTTTTAAACATATTTGTTAAAAACATAACTTCATTAAAATAAAAATGTGAATCAAATAATGAAATAATAGTTACAAAAATTAATAATTTCACTATTAAAGTTTTATTTTAATAAGCAGTTCTATTTATTGCCTTTACAACCATGATCAGTGGTTATCGATACTCGAAGTTCAAAATCAACAAACCAATTTTGAAAGATTTTAAATTTATTTGGAAATCAGATCCAGAAAATGATCATTGGATTTAATATACTTTTCGAATATAAATGTAATCTATTTTATTTATTCGTTTCTACTTTGACGATTCTAATAGTGAAATGAACTGAAGTAGTTTTTTTATTGAACAGGACTTTTATAAAGGCATTTACAGCAAATTATTCAAACTATTACAAAAATCGTGTTTCATTCTAATTGTAATAGTGCGAAAAAATTGTTTCCAAGAAGGAACTACAATAACAAATTTTAAAAAATGGCTCAAAACAGTGTCTCGAGTGTGAATGAAAATACCTTTTTGTGTGAAGGGCGCTTGAAAAGATTCTCTCAAAAAAGCTATTTGAAACAGCACTTGGTCTGCCACTCGATGTCAAGGTTTTATGTGTGCCACATCTGTAATAAAAGATTTCTGAGAAAGTGTGTATTAAAGAAGCATTTGTTAATTCATGATAGGCTAAAATCACACAAATGTGAAATATGCGGAAGAGGTTTTGTTCAGAAGGGAGATCTGCAACGCCACGTGCTTACTCATACAAAAGAGAAGCCCGAGGAATGCTCTTTGTGTGGAAAAGCTTTTTTCTGTACCTCAAATTTGAGAGTACATTTGAGAACCCACACGAAAGAAAAGCCTTATTCTTGCGAGTTATGCAATGTGGGATTTTCTCACAACCATGCGTTGCATAGATATTATCGCATCCATACCAAAGAAAAACCGTATGTGTGTGACATATGCCAAAGAGGATTTTCCCGGAGAGATCATTTGTCATGCCATATAAAAACTTACACAAAATAAAAATGTCAAATTTTTTTCTGCGTGCGCGTAACGCTGTTTTATGAAAAACGCCATTCGAAGGAAATTGAAGATTCTCTACAAATACGAAATGATTTGTATGTATACATTTGTCATTTAATTTATTATTGTTAAAATTTTACTATGAAACATCTTCCTTTTTAACATAAATGTTTCTTTTTATTCAAGTGACGTGTGTGACTTTTTAACATCTAGAAATCACTAGATACTATTGAGTGGACGAAGTATCAGTTTAGGATACATATAGAATCAATATAAATAGTATAATAATTCATGCATTGTTAGACAAGTAATGAAAGATGTTTTTATATAAAGCTGGATTGGATTTATTCACACTGAGACTTTTATTGTGTTTATATATATTATTAGTTAGAAATGAAAATTACAATAGATATTTTAAAATATATACTTAGTTTGCTTGCATACGTATTAATTTAAGCTTTCTTATTACACTATATAAAATTTAATATCATTTAGCACTTTCATATTTGGTATGTCTAATCATTGTACCAAAATAAGATTTTAAGAATAATCGTGATTTATTTAATATTTGAAAAGAATGTATTTTAAACAAACACAATTTAATAAATATTTGTTTATTTCTGTGCAAACTGATCTGTTTCGTATATCGGACAAGTTATTTTTGGTGATAATTTCTAATTTGCAGTGTAATGATTGTATTTCTAAATAATTTTTGTGATAAATTTCTACAGACAATTTATTTGTATTCTAATAAAACTTGCTTTTAATTTTTACTTTCGGCTGTGTTTGAATTATTTATGTTAATATTTTATTCATGCGAATTAATTACAGTGTACATCCAATCTATCAGCTAATTCATTTGATGAGACCCATTCAGACCAGTCGTCTACAAAATGGTCTTTGATCTCGGGAGGTACTCGCTTTTTAATTTGGTGAGGAATAATTAAATCATTTAATTCGTTGCAGTTTTAATTCTGAACTCGTGTAGCCATCCTTTCGAAGTGACTTCTTATTTCTGAGTAGAAATCACGCCACGCGCTTCCCTAAGCTTTCTTATGCTGACAAATAAGCTTGAGTTTTCAGCATCAAGCTTGAATCCTCTTCAGTCGCCTTTCTTTGACATGAAAGTGGTTTTGCGCTTCTCCTTTGAACTCTCTAGCAATGAGTTTAGCCACATTGCTTGGCAAAGAAGCGAAGAAATAAGTAACCCATTTACTCTCAGGTACATTTAGAAATTTAAGCTACCTTTCAAATAGACAGAGAAAAATGGCTGCATCTTCCTCCTTTGGGCTAAAATTAGGAATGCGTTTCTTCAACTCGAGTTGTTCAGATCGATTAGCGTCATTCTTGAGAAGAACACCTTTTGAGATTCGAGTTGTTTGATTTCAGCTGGAGCTTTTGCTTGTTTATTCAACGCTAGACGTTCTTCTGTTATATTTTGTAACATTCCCGTAACAAATTCTTATTATTCAAGTTATTTTTATAATATCAAACATAACTAATATCTAAATTATTAAAACACTGCTAGTTTGCTAAAAATTTCAATAATGCAGATTGAAATGTTTAGCTTACTTAAAAATTTTTTCCTGATATATTTTCTCCCCTCCTTTACTAGAGTGTAATTGAGTGTATCCTGAATAGGGCTGAACATGCTACACTATTTGCTGGACCTGCAGGACTAATAAATTGCGAAAGCTGTGTGAAAAAAAAAATTTAAAGGTATCATTTGATTTAATTTTATCCATTTATTTTAAAATATGAAAAATACAGACAGAAAACTAAAAAGTTCTTAAAACTTCAGTAATGCATATTTTACTTTTAATCATTTTTTAAATCGGTTTCATTAAAAGAATTATTTCTTCTTTTTTTTTTTTTAATGTACTTAATCACATTTTGAAATGAACGTCAAAAATTATAATAAAATAATCATAATATTATGTTTCTCTTTTTACTTTATGGAAAGACGAATCATAATTTAAATTGATTTCGGTTTTCATAACTATAATACAAAATAAATCATTGATGAAAATTAAAAGTAAATCTTTGAATTCTAAATGCAATGGCAACTGTTGAGATTGCTTTATGAAGATCAACATGAACAATCAACATGTTCATTTTAGTACTAATAAGTACTAAAAATTAAAGCTTGTCAAAATCCCATTAATAGAGAGTTTTTGCATACCGGGCTTTAAAATACGATATATTTTTCTCCCTAGCGCGCATGCTCATAGGAAACATTATTACAGATACGCATGCGCAATTTCCTATGAGTATGCACGCTAGGGAGAAAAAATACCGTATTTTTAAAGTACGGTATGCAAAAACTCTCTAATATCATTTAAAAAGGGATTGTTAAAAACTTTCGAATAACAATATTTCTAAACGCTGGTTGTCATAGAACCTCGGAAATTATTAATCGATTGTCTTCCGATTTTCCAACGAAAATGAAGTTTGGATTGAGTGTAACGCTGTGAAAATAAACGTCTTTATGAATATATGTTTCCGTAATTTCTAAATATCTAATTGATATGGACTCTAATGTTTAAGTGCTTAAGCAAATGCTAATTCTATGAAGTACGTTTAAAAATATGAAAAAAGATCCACCCTATAATTTAATATTCTTTTTGTTTTATTGTGGTGAAATTTTTCCCTTCAAAACAGGTTTTAAAATCCAGCATTGTTGAAATTGTAACAAGAATACTTTTTCATGTTGTAATTGTTCTGATTAACGTTCTAATGACAATTTCTGCATTGGTACTTTCCGACAATTCTCTTATGGTAATGTTTGAAATTTTTGGAAGAATAATCAAACTGGATATAACACTAATACACACACACACACACATATATATATCAAGATATCTTGTGATATGCGGATAACTGCATAACGTTCTGAAATAGCAAAAAAAAAAAAATAATAATAATAACATAATAACAATATCAAAATGCAAATTTAAAATAACATTCTGAAATAGCTCTTCATCCTTGCCAGTTCTTATCTAAAATGAACGAATTTACAAACACCAGATTCATGAAGATGTTTATAGTGAAGCTACAATGGCTTAATGCAGCAAAAATTTGAAAATCACAGCTTCAACTCCATTCAAAATTAAATTGGAGCAATTTGTTAAATATATATTATCCTGTCTCTTATAATCTTTATATAATATCTTTATTATTCTCTGACTGTATGTTGGCACAATAACGAGAGAGAAATACAGTGTAGTTAAACAATGTGCAGGGGCATTACCTGTGTCGTAGTGATTGTGTTGTTCAATCAATATCATCACCCTTTACACATAACAGACGTATAACGTGGTGACATGCATCTTTCACACAGATGAGCAGGGACATGAATCCACTGGCAGCGTCCATTGTAAACCTATAATCGAGTATATTCGAATGCAATTGTGATGTGTGGTAAGGACTCATGTCAATAGTCAGGCTGTTAGAGGCACGTTTCAGGTGTTTTCTTCTATACTATGTGCAAAATAGAGCGTTCTATTCATATAAGTCATCCTTTGATTACCCATGTTATTGGCATTTATAAATGAAACACAAGGCAAAAAATTGAGCACATTCAAGAATAAGGAGGATACCAAGTATGTATATATATATATAAATTTATTGCGATTTGCGTCTAAAAATCGGTAGATATGAATGTATCCTGTCTGGGGATGCTCATATAATAGATGTGTTTTAAAGTAGTTACAATGGATTGGTTTGGTTTGTCGCTGTACAGTTATCTTGTGCACACGAGGTCTAAACAGACCGGGACCTACAGTTTAAAGTGGATTTAGAACCATTTACAAATATCCATGCCTCCACCAGGATTCGAAACTGAATTCCGTGAAACCAAAGGTCAGAGTGCTAGCCACCAAGCCAACAGTTACATAGGAGGAAAGTTGTCATTCAGCATTTTGGATGTGCTTTGGGAATGGTGCCACTATTTGATCTCGAGAATTATAGTATAGGATCGTGCACCATGTTGAAATGCGATCGGTAAATAGCGGTTAACTTAAAAATTAGATATACTTAGTAGGACAACACTCCATGATATTGGAGCTTACAGCGGTATCCGTTGTTGGCGAAAATTGTAGGACTTCCTTGACCAACATTGTATAGCAAAACAAAACAAACAAGTGGACAGCAAATAAAATAGAAAGCAAAATGGCAAAAATATAAAGGTGACTACCTTGTATGTGACTAAGGAACTATTGCATAAAAAAACTGGGAAATAAAGAACTCTCATGTTTACTAAGGGGCCTGATGGCGGAGTGATTAGTTTTCTGGATCTCTGAGACACAGGTTTCGGATTCGAGACCCAGCCGTGCCAGGGATGTTTGTAAAGGTTCGAATCCACTGTAAACCGCAGGTACCGGTCTAATATGAACGTGGAGAGTTGGGCATAGCGCTGACAACCCTGTGCCGTAAAAAAGGAAAACATCTCATATTTCGGAATCTACCAAAAGGCATATGGCTTTGGTGCACCATGCTGCCGTTGCGCCATTGAAGAAGAATGTTTACTGAAACCTACGCTCACCTTTACTCAGCGAAAGAAGTGTTACTTATAATCTGGTGTTATGAGATTTCCAAGACACGCAATCCATGGCTTGTTAATCTTAGATTCAGTTTTGAGTTTATTTTTAATATGATCTGGATTACTGCAGGCAAAGCCTAAATTACAAACATTCAAATAAAATATTTTATAATAAACTGCTTTAAAAAAATATTTTATCATGCATACTTGAAAAAAATTAAAATTTTGTATTCTTTATGAAAAAAGTTAAGTTTTACGTGCTCTTTTCAGTTATTTACACTTCATAGTAAGCTAATCAAAGTCTGAAAATGTTGAATTCATTTTGAGGGAAATTGGATTTAATTCGGTATTAATCTCCGCAAAAATTACGCTGGGAAAGGATTTCTTTTTCTAATATAAGAGTAAAACGGATTTATTTCATCGTTTTTATTTTGATTTTAGAAAAAAAAATTAATGAACTGAAGGAAATTTATTATTAGACAGAACATTTATACGAGTTTAAATTATGAATTTTCTTAATAATAATATAAAAATGATGTCCCTTTCTTATTTTAGTAGATACAGGAGCGCGTATACCATATTTTTATCCTCACCCAACAAATCTTACTTATTTATTATTTTATATCCTACATAATCGACATTTTCTACTAATAGTAGTAATAGTATCGAATTCAATGGTAATCTTTTGTAGAATTTCAATCAAAATACCCATTTGAATTCTAACTCTGATCTGGGTAATTGAAGAATATTTTTTATATAAAACGCTGTGAAAAATTATAAATCTTCTACCATAAATTTTCATAGATAGTATTAACGTTGTAACTTATACTTAAAATATCAATTTTGTATTTCCGAACATTAAACAGTTTTTCGCGAACTGATTAGAAGGTAAGTCACTATGAGATCCGTCTGTTCTGTTGCTTAACTTTCACCTCCCTATTTTGGTAAATTTAGATTTTACTTGGAATTCTTCTCAGCTAAACCATATTTCGAAGAATTAATTTTTCAAAAAATAGAACCAATACATTTTTTTTTTTCAATTCCTTCTACTAGCTCACACTCTCTCTATATATCTTGTTCAAATATTCAATCGTTAATAAAATACTTCTTATTCATCCACTCAAGTTCAAATACCTTTTTTTTTTTTTGGAACTTGTAGTGGATGACACTTGATGTTAATGCAGTTTTTTCAAATATTATTTCAGTAATTAAATTTAATTAATTAATTTTAGTTTTTTTTTTTAGATTTAAATTGCATATATCTACCAATAGATGGCGCCAGATAAACTTAAAAAAAATGAATGAAAATTATTTATAAAGGACTTTCTGCAATAGCGTGGAAAAAAAAGAAGAAATTGACTTTAAAAATTTATTTTTATATTACTTGTTTGTTGGCAATTTGACAGTTATGATAATGAAATGAAATGAAGCAAATTTTCTATCAATAAGAAAAGATACGCGAGTATATTTAAAGGATACATTTCATACCAATGTAAAAATCGCATCTATTCTCATCACGGAATTTCTCATTGCTCATAAACAACTTTTTTTTTTTTTTTATTCTGTGAATCTTGGACTAAAAGTAATGGCTGAACTTGGTGACTCAACTGCAGAAAATAATTCATTCTTGTGCGGTGTTTGCGGAAAACGATTTTCTAAGAAACGAAACTTGACTCTGCATTTACGTTGCCATTCAGGAGTAAGGCCTCACGTGTGTGACGTGTGCAATAAAAAATTTGTTCGTAAAAATAATTTTAAGAAACACTTAGTAATTCACGAGGGACAGAAATCGCACAAGTGCGAAAGTTGCGAAAAAACGTTTAATCAAAAGTATGAACTTATACGTCACATGGTTACTCATACTGGGGAAAGGCCTCATGTGTGCTCTCTGTGTGGGAAAGGTTTTGGACACACATCACATTTAAAGCGACACCTGAGGACTCATACGAAAGAGAAGCCTCACTCGTGTGAAGTGTGCAACAAGGCATTTTCTGAGAAGGAAATTTTACAGAGACATTACCGCATCCACACTGAAGAGAAACCGTTCGTGTGCGAAGTGTGCCAGAAAGGGTTTTCTCAAAAAAAGCTCTTTGTTACGTCATGAGAGAACTCATACAAAATAAAAGTTCATCGTGGAAACCTTTCTTTATTACAGACTGTCTTTTAAAAATGAGATTCATAGGCAATTTTACTTTCACGACAAATACGGAGATATTAATCATTTATATGCATTTCATCTCGTGTATTGTTTTAAATTTTTCTTGTATCAATGTTATTTTTATCTTTATGTACCAATATTAATGTTTTTTTTTTTTTTTTTTTTTTTTTTTTACTGTTCAATATGTGTCAAATTTTTTTATGCTTTCTAAGTTGTGTGAATGATTAAGCATGAACGACGATCAGTATTTTCTGTATAAATCTGAAATGTCTTTTAGCCATGTTTGCAGAGTTGGCAATATAATTTTAGGTGTTTTTTATTGATATATTCTTTTGAATATCGATAGTTAAAATGGTTGATTTTATGTATATATTATTAATATGAATATAAGTGAATTTTATAAACTTAAGCTTTATTTTTATTAATATAACATTCTTAAATTCACTATTTTTAAAATTAGATATTAATCAATTAATGGGTTTTTAGATGTTTATTTCTATTATTACTATTAGATGTTTGTTAAGGTATACTTTATATACATAATATTTGACTAAATATGAAAAATAATTTACTTTGCCGGTAATTCCTTTAAATTATTGGACAAATGTTTTCAGATGTTTTCTTAAAATTTTTTGAAGAAGTTTTTGTATTTTCGTATCATTATTACAGTGTATAAAAATAGTTTAAATAAAGACATTTATTCATTTTCTTGATTCTGTTATTGTTATCAATATTTGTTAAAATATTTTCAATTAACATTTCAACTGATTCACTTGTCTGTGTGAAAAGTGCGATTTCTGCACTAAAAAGGTCGAATGTTTACGTCAGAGAAACGCTTACTGCATCTTTGTAAACTTGATGTACTTCTTATCTGAATATGCACAATGCACATCCTAAAAACATCGGTGTCAGAAAATTACAAACAACGGGGTAATCAGCAATGATACATTCAGTTCGTGTAATCTTTGGTAAAATTAAATTTTAGAAATTTTATTGTATCAATAAATATAGATCTGAATTTCGATGTATGGATAAAAATTTTTGAGATGCATAAAAAAAATTAATAAATAATTAATTAGACCCGGGTTAATATTTATTAATTTGATATAAAGTTACTATTAGATATTAATACAAGTAGTTATATTTAGAATTACAGCAATTGAAAACTTTTCATTTTATATAATTAAAATATATTTTCTACTGTAAGGCAGCAACACATATTCTAATGTAATATTTGCGATGGGTATAATTATACATAAAATATTTGCAATGTTGCCAATATTTATTGCCTGACATTCGAATTTTGTTTTATTCATTATTTAATGCCGATAGTAAATTTTCGACTCCAAAACAGTAAAATGTGTTACTTTAGGAATCACAGCAACAAATATATTCCTTCCTCATACAGCTCCAAAACTCATTAAAAAATTAAATTAATTTACTTGGGAAACAATTTATTCTAAAATGTCCTTATAAGGCGTAAATACAGGGCACCTAATCCCGAATGTGTCATAAAAGAAAGGAAACACCCCTTTATCACCATGTATAGGAGACATAATTTGCTGTACATTTCGTTTGGTTAGCAATAGCTAATTCTGGAGTCTTCTAACAGACCAATGAAATTCAATATGAGCACCATTATATGGAAGTCTATTTATTGACAAGTACTCTATAGCGTTTCATGTAATACTATATGAATTTTTATAGACATAAACTATTGCATATCATCGAAATTGCGAGCATTTTGGTAAAACTCGTATTAAGGAAACCCGAAGAAAACTTTCTACAACGCTACGTTCCGAATATTTGCAAGGCCCAATAGTGTAGCACCATTTTCCTATGCAATGCCCCAAAAACCTCTATTCAAAAATACCATATATGTAAAAAACAGTTTTGGAGCCCAATCTAGCTGAAAGCAAAATTTGGAGGAACCCATAGAGTTCTCCATCATGTGAATGCAAATTGTGTTCTTGAACTTTCAGTTTTGCCAAATGATTTTTCGTGTATGTGTTTATATTTCTAACTGCAGAGTGGCCTTTCATTGTTACACTTTAATTTTCGATAAATTTTTAGGAGCTCTTGTTTTATCTAACATCACTTTGACTCTCAATTTTTTTTTTTTATCTAACTATAAAGGTAATTCTCTCCTTAAGCAAAAGTAATTCGCAACATTCTTTGATTCGATTTAGCTTCTCAGTAACGAATCCTACCCTTGGAAGAGGGTAATACAAAAAGTGTCCCAAAACAGCTATTGATAAGAAGGATACATAATCTTCAAAAAAAAAAAAAAAAAAAAAGGGAATTAATTTTTCCGAAAACCTCTTTCTCAATATAAACCATTACATTTGGATAGTTTTTAACTAGGTACCGAGAACAGAGAAGATTTTTTATAATTACCATCATTTAATGTAACAGTTTAATTTGTAATGCAATGCAGTAGTTTAGGCAAATCTATGCAGTGCTCTATACAAGCTGTAGTTAAGCAAAATATAATGCGGGAGTTTATGCAAAAACTTCAGTAATCAAATTTTATTCCTAACAATAATACATCGCTGTTAAATATTTATTTTTGTTCTCTTTTCGCATATCACTGCCATAGAATTTTTTTTCTTATAGCAACAAAAGCTCGTTTAAAAAAAAAGGCCTCTTGATTATTTAGGAAACAATTTGTTTTAAATTGCCATTATGAGGTGTAAATGCAGGATGCCTAGGCAGAAGATGCCATAAAAAGGTTTATACCATGAAAATTAGGCATAATGTGTTTTATATTTCATGTGTTACCGGTATTAAATTCTCGAATCTTCTGACATGTGTCACTAAATTAATTCGTTTGTTGCAGACATAAGCTATTTCAACTCAGCGAAATTGTGAGCCTTTTGCTGAAACTCGTATTAAAGAAATCCAAGCAAAATTGGAATCCATAGCTTGGTTTGTCGCTCTACGGTCATTTTGTGCACAATAGGTGTAATCAGACAGGGACCTACAATTTAAAATGGATTCCGAATCACTAACAAACATACATGCCACCACCAGGATTCGAACCTGCAGCCTGTGGTACCAAAGGCCAGAGCACAACTCAATTGATAATCAGGCAGCCAAAGGATTTGAAGATATAAGAATTCAAAATTTACTTTTCCAGTATTAAATGAAACTTTTGATTAATGAACGATATATCGCGTTCTAATTATTAATTTTCAAAAAATTTTGCATTAATAGTCTTTAAAATTTTTGTTTCAAAATTAAAAACATAGCTTTAGTCAAATTTTTAGGAATATTTTTTTGAAAAAAAAAAAAAAAAAAAAAATATTAAATTTCAATATGGGAAAAAAAAAAAAAAAAAATAGTTTAATGTATTAAAATTTATATGGGACTGGCCTTTTAGCGTCGTCAACTCTTAAGATATAATTTTTTTTTTTTGAAATTATTATGAAAAATTTTGAAGAAAATGTAAATTACGGGTCTGTTTCCAAATTTAAAAAAATAATTGTTATGTATTTTCTCAAACGAGTTGGAGATATTTCGATGCAGCCTCGTATGTTGAGTTTTGACCCCAATCCTATATATTAATTTTAAGATATGCTTTTTTTTGCATTTGGCAATAAAATATAATTTGTGGTTTGGTTTGTCTCTCTACTGTCATTTTTTGCTCACTTTAGGCTAATTAGACCACGACAAACCTAAACCCTAAAACCTGTGGTTACCAATGGCCAGAGTATAATTTGTGGATAAAATGAAATAAATTATTAAGCGACATTGATTTCGGTTTGTGGTTAATTGCTGATAAGTTCTTAAATTGCGGACATTTTTACTCCTGGTAATTTCTTTTCCTTGTTATATATTTCTCATTAAATTTTTGCTTCGTCCAGAACTTCTCAAAAATTGTGAGAAATTCTTCAAGAAGCCACTGACTAGGTATGCACCAAAGAAATAATCTGATTAAAAATATCGATTTTTAAAATTTAAATCAGCCCACATTTATGAAAGTTGACTCCTGTACCACTCATTAAAAAATAATTATTATTACTCTGTTCAAAGCACATCTAACTTACAGGAACTAATTAAGAATTGCATGATTGCAGCAGTGGAAAAAATGCCAGCGAACACTGTGGTTCGAAATATAGATGATATCGCACAAAATATCTTAACTCTATCGTGTAACAAAAGTGGCCAATTAAAGCAGTTCTCTTTGTATTTTATGAGTCAACAGTTGCTTTTAATAGTATTCAGATGTTAATTTTTATTCGAGGGGTAGGAGAATGAATTAGGAAGTGTACGAAAAGCCTTGTGACGTCCATAACATTCACTGCACGGACACCGTAGAAGATAATGGAAATGCTATTCAGAAAAACAATCTTCAATGGGAAAATTAAAGTGTTCCCTATTGATGGCAGTAAAAACATGCTTGGAAAAAAATAAAGATGTCGTACTTTTCGTATCAAAGGCCGTAGAAAATGAATGTGGTTCAAAATCAATAATTGCACATCACATTATTCATCAACAGATTTTGTGCGGAAAGTGTTTGAATATGCCAGAAGTTTTAAATACTGTCATGCCATCACATACCGTTAATCATCGTCAATTCCACGAGTTTATTAAATAGATTGGAGAAAATGATTTAACATATTATACCTCAGTACGCTGGCTTATTGGGGGAAAAAAACCTAATTCGAGTAGAACAGTAATATAAGCTTTCCAGAATGAAAGGAGTCGTTTTCTGGCTGAATTACAAAACAATGAGTGATTTTGGAAGTTATCAGTTTATACGTAATCAACTAAATATACGAATGACACTATCTTAAAATAAGGAAAAGTATCTTCACTGTCAATAATTTGGAATGAGAAAATCAGATTCTGCCTGATTTGTACAGTCGCATTAATTTCTTTCGATAAAAATATTGTTTAATTCCAAACTGAACATAAACAGGTTTCACCCTATTTAATACATGCCAAAGAATCAGTTCGCATATTGAGACTCAATTTTCATATTTTGCAATTGAAGGTTTGGAGGCTTTTAATATAAATTCTTTTTCAGATTCGGACGTGATTGCAAACGACATCCAAATTTTTCAAAATCATTTTAACACTGGCATAGTGTCCTTTACTCCTAAAATTCAAATGGAAATTATTTTGTAGTTTATCTATATTCTGAAAGAAAAATATTTAAACTCATTTTTACAGGAAATTTATAAGAGTCTTCAACTTATACAGTTTGATCAGATGCATGAATTAGCTCGTAGTTTTTTTTTTTTTTTTTTCGCTTTGGGACCTACTTAAATAATTCTTCAAAATGAAATATACAAAAAAAATTTCAGATCCAAGTTAACTCATTATTATTTGAAGTCGCTGCTGATAATTTCCACCAGTAAACTTGATCCACAAGTGTAAATATTCGTAAGTGGGAAGTTACAGTTACATAAATTTCTTTAATCATAATATTTAATTTCATTATATAAACTACTTACGTATGTCACTTATTAGTTTTAGGGACGACAAAACTTAAGTTTAAAGGTCAAATCTCATATCTTAATCATTAAAATGTTCAATTTTATACAGTCAGTTATTGTGTTTCTTCATGGGTCGTCACTGAAAAACATCTGATTATTACGCTGCATGATTCATTTACATTTTAAATTTCATAATGTATTTGAAATTTTATGAGTCGTGATTGATCGATGGTGTTCGTGGGCCAGTGTTGGTACGAGGACTGAAATTTGCATAAAAATTTAATAGTAAAGTGGGCATGACAGAGGCATTGAATACCGTTGCAGCGTCTTCATTATCAAAACAGGAAAGTTAGGAAATATATTACCGAAAAGAGGCAAGATAAAGAAAAAAATTATCAATTAGAATTTTATAACCGACCCCTTGAGGAAGGCCGAAAAAATACCGAACCTAAACATTAAATATCTCGGCTCGTTACATATTGTCATAACTAACTCTCCGATACAGTCTATGTTGGTCCATGACCGTCTGTCAACTGGCAGATTCCGAAACAGGAGTTTTTTCTTTTACGAGATACGGTTGTTAGCCCTTCGCCCAATGGTCTACAGTCCTATTAGACCAAGAATCTAAGGTTAAAAAGTGGATTCCTTGCTAGTAAGTGCATCCATGGTGCTACCAGGAATCGAGCTCTAAACATGAAGCAACCAACGTCAGAGCTCTAGTCCTTCAGCCAACAGACCCTATTATTGTCATAAAGAAATGAAATTTTTTTGTATTACATGTCAGGATCAGTGTACAGTTTTACTAACTATAACTGTAGGAATTGGTAGAAGGATTGTATAAAAAATTAGACTTTGTACTTTCCCCATATTGATTTTTGAAATTAAATTCCCATTACTAATGCTTACCTCATTTGAAACATTTTTGTAGATAGAAGTGCATGTCATTTGTGGATAGGAAAACCAGGTATACCTATTGTTCTGTACCCTGTGTGTGACATACATATGACAAAAATTACAGAAAAATAAAGCAATAAGAAAAGTGAAAGAACAAGGAATTTTTGGATCGCGATATATATGTATAAAAATTGAAAACTGTGGAAATCGGTAGTTCACCTATAGGAACAAATTATCAACTGCAGGAAAAAAAAAAAAAGATATAAGAAATTGAAATGAATGGAAATTCAAAGGACCCATAAGCTACAGAGACGAAACTGGATTTTGATAAATGAATTATGTATAGAAAAAATGTACGAATCATTTTGGAGCTTCGTACTCTGATTCAGTGAAGAGCAGTCATTGATTTCATTATAACTTATGCATGGAGCGCGAGACAATGTCTGTGAAATTATTCTATGATTTGGTTTATTTTAAAAGGGCGACACCCGTTACAAAATATTTAAGTAGTTTTAATTAGTTGAACATAAAGAAACAGAATTACCTCGGAATTATACGCTTGAATGGCGAAATAGTACATCATAACATTACAATGCTCTTAAAGACAATTTAAAATTCGATGCATTTCGTCTTCCCTCGATATTATGTTAACAATTTAGACCATATACTTTTTTGGAATCGTCGATAAAAACGTAATCCAACTTCTTAGTAAATTTATGAACAGAAAAGCGGTCATATAGCAACACGCATTAACAATGCAAGCGTAACCTTTGTTTGGCTACAATAAGGTTTTCAGTTTCCGATATTAATAAAAAAACTACAAATTAGATTGGTTCAGTTTAAGTGAATTGTCATCCATAATGTGGCCATCAGGTAACGTATTCTCAATTCCAGTGTCGATCATCAAACATTCTTGAAAAATAATATTTTTTAATGAAGCTGATTTTTTAAAAGTTTGCCTTCACCAATATTGTTTTCAATGCTTTTAATTAATCTCAATATTGTAACCTATTTTCCATGTCGGTCGCTAGTCCAGATTACGCGATGAATTATTAGAGATTGAAAAAACTGAAATTGGCCAAGAATAAAGATCGTAAAACGTTTACAAGATTAAATTTATATAATGCCGTCATATTATTCACAGAATTACCTCGGAGAAATTTGTACTAAATACGAAGTGGCAAATGTTGCATTTCAGTGATTTCGACCGCCTTTCGTTGTAAGCTTAATGCACCCCATATTGCAAATATTTATTTTGAATTTATATAATGCCGTCATATTATTCACAGAATTACCTCAGAGAAATTTGTACTAAATACGAAGTGGCAAATGTTGCATTTCAGTGATTTCGATCGCCTTTTCGTTGTAAGCTCAATGCACCCATATTGCAAATATTTATTAACAGTTCTGAAGATAAAAAATCTTCCTTAACAGAATCTGTACATCCTTCCAACTTACTAAAGATCTTAATATAGGAGACAAATAGCTAGTTAGTTTCTTACAAGTGCTAAAGCAATCTATCTATTTTTAAAAACAACGCTAATATGCACGCGTTAATTATCTGATTATCTCGTTTTGTATCTGAAAATGAAGAAATAATACCCTGACTTAATTTACGAATAAGTAGTGATCAGTAATGAAAATGAAATTTTAAAAGCTATCCTTCGACAATTTTGATTGCAACTTATTTTTCTTGGCGTCGCAAGTCCAGAATACGTGAATGAATTGTTAGAAAATTAAAAATATAACTGCAGTAATTCCCATTCAAATCTTAATACTTTAGTAATTCACAATAAAATAACGATTTTGACATATCCACGATTAAATATTTGCATTCGTGTTTTACGATTAAACTGAAATAAGCCAACATTATGTACTGTAAAATGTATACAAGATTGAATTTATATAATGCCGTTATATTATTCATAGAATTACCTCCGATAAATTTGTACTAAATACGAACTGGAAAATTTTGCATTTCAGCTAATTTTACTGTCTTTCATTATAAGCACAAAGCACCCCACATGCAAATAGATATTAATAATTAAAGATAAAATATTCCGTAATAGAATAAATATATTCTTCCAACTTAATAAAAATCTTAATATAGCAGAGAAAAGAACTAGTTAGGTTACTTAGTGCTATTAAAAACTATTTTTTAAGAATAACGCTACTATGCGCTCATTAATTATTTTTTTGTATCTGAAAATGAAGAAATAATACCCCTGACTTAATTTACGAAATTGTACAAGGAAGTAATTTTCGAAACCACATTGATATATACAGACAATTGATTGAAGTTCTAATTTTTCACAAATATTAATCAGAAAGACAACAACGCAACTTTTAATACGCATTTATTATTAGTAAAACAAGAAAACAACAATAAACTAAAGTTTTCAAAATAAACCTTTTCAGAAGAATTAATACCATAATACATATAATACATATAACATAATTAAGAAAAACTAAATTCATGACAAAATTAAGAACTTTACATTTACATTAGTTTAGTTACAATCTTTTCTATAATACTAAAATAATCATAAGTCAAAGATAACATTTAAAGCTGCATTCCAAAAATTTATTTAAAAGTATTAAAACTGCATAAAAGATTTTAATTAAGCACATTGAAATAGTTTTTTAAAAGCATTACAATTTTCACAAAAGGTGAAAATATTAATTAAAAGAAACAATTGCATGGTAAAAAATAAAAAATAAAATATTATATGCATAAATATAAAAGTTATTCAAAAATATAAAATATCTTAAAAGTTATTTTTTCAGAAACGGAATAATATCAGTGATCAGTGAGTGAAAAATTAAAATTAATTTGTTTTAATAGATAACAGCGCATTGAATTATAGAAAACGAACTTATTTCGTGCAAAGTTGGGAAAAGAAAACAAAGCATTTACCACATTCCTTACATTTATAGAGTCAACCGTCAGTGTGCATCCCGCGGACGTGTTCGCGCATTCTGTCACTTCGAGAAAAACATTGACCACATTCCATGCATATATAAGGTTTTTCGACAATGTGGATGCTGCGGATGTGTTTGCGCAGTGTGTCACGGCGAGGAAAGCATTGGCCACATTCCGTACATTTATATGGTTTTTCGGCAGTGTGGATACTGCGGAAGTGTCTGCCCAGTGAAGAAGGGTGGGCAAAAGTATTTGTCACATTCCGTACATTTATTCGGATTTTCACCACTGTGAATATCGCGAATGTGTTTGTGCAGTTTGGAACTGAAATCAAAGCATTCATCACATTCCGAACATTTATGCTGCATTTTGCCAGTATGGGTGAGCATGTGCTTGGTCAAGTTTGAATTCTCGGCAAAGTATTTATTGCAGACCGTACATGCATGAGGCCTTTCGCCAGTATGGGTGCGTATATGATTGGTCAGGTTCCAACTGGAAGGAAATGTTTTATCACAATAACTGCAAGCATATCGTCTCGCATCACTACGAGAGCGATTACGAGGTTCAACGTCATCTTTCGGTAGAAATTCTTTTTGCACATTTATTAGAATGGATTGTAACAGTGGAATCAGTTTGAGTAATCAGGTCCATTGCATAATACTGCGCATTTGGAATGGTCAGAATCGGTATTCCTGAAGGTATTTCATACTGTGGTGATATCCGATTAGCCGATGCATCAAAGTTTTCATTGAAATCGGATGTAAACTGTTCCGACATTTCATCCGTGCGAGATATCCCAGAACATTCCATTTGACGAGATGCATTTAGAGGAGGAGCCAATTGATTCGTCAGTGCATGTCTTTTGACCAAACGTCTGTTGAAAGTCAGCCAAAAATATGGTTTCAGCTACAGGCATGGCAAACTGTTTTGCATTAGAGGCTTCACAACACTGGGGATTTTGATTCGTGATTAAATACCCGCTTCAGATGGATGTTGCAAGTGTATTGATTCAAACTGTCTTTCTTGATCATGCGGCCAGTCAGGAAACCGAAAATTAGAAGTTTCAGGATTTTGGCTTGTGACTGCACGCTGGGAAAATGTCTCAGCAGCTGCCGTCTCTCCACAGTCAATTCTTTGCTGCATGTTGGGAAGAAAGTTTTGTTGCGTTGAAGAATTGCTTTCACACAAAAATGGCCATTGTGCTTCATGGTTATATTGCTGCGCTGATAGGGAATCAATATCTTGAGCCCTGATATCAGAAATAGATCGAGGAAGGGTTGCGAACTTTGACGGTGTTGGTTCCCAAATTTCCAGCAACTATGAACTTCAAAATTTGCAATATAAGCGCCGCATAATTCACAAACATTCATATTTCTTAAAATTTATATTTTTTGTTAATATTTCTTAAATTTAAAATTCATCTAAAAATATGAAATCACTAAAATGCAGTTAAAAAAACTTACAATATTTATTTATACCTTCATTTAACAATAATGTTGAGCAAAATGTTTTTCTCCACACCCTTTATATACTATACATTTTTTTTTATCCGTGACGTCAAATGAAACTGCACAAGTTAGAGCATTGAAGAACGAAACAGAAATTAATTTGTAACTGCGAAATAAGCTGTCTTGCTAGAACTATGTTGTCGCACTAGTGCTAAATTGAAGTCGACCTAATGAAAGACATCGTCTCTAATTAAGGCATGAATTTCTTCCAGTTTGAAATAAATGATTGTTAATTTAAAAACTTTCAATTGTATTTAGTTTTAAAAATAATATATAAAAATGTTTTTACTTTCAATTATTGTGGCTTTTTGACCCGATGTCGTTTGATAGAAGGAAGATGTGTAGCAAATTCAGCTTTTATCGAAGATGTTCTTCTTAAAGGGACAAACATAGTGTAACCTAATTCGAGGGCAGCAATTTTCAATTTACTGGATATAATTCTCCCCTTCTTCAAGCCCACCGGAAAGTCTACATAAGTATCTTCGTATGTCGGGATTTGACCCCGATCTGTTAAGAAACTCAATGCGCATTAAACGAGGTACAACTGGAAATAATGCAAGTTATACACCGAAGTGACAAAAGTCATGGGATACCTCTTAATATCGTGACGGCCCTCCTTTCGCTCGGCGAAGTGCAGCAACTCGACGTGGCATGGACTCAACAAGTCGTTGGAAGTCTTCTGCAGGAATATTGAGCCATGCTGTCTCGATAGACGTCCATAATTGTGAAAGCGTTGATGGTGCAGGGATTTTGGGCACGAACAGAAATATCGATGATGTCCCATAAATGCTCGATGGGATTCATGTCGGGCGATCTAGGTGGCCAGATCATTCGTTGAATTGTCCAGAATGTTCTTCAAACCTATCGCGAACAGTTGTGGCCCGTTGACATGGCGCATTGTCTCCATAAAAATCCCATCGTTGTTTGGGTACATGAAATCCATGAATGGCTGCAAAGTGATCTCCAAGTACGGAGCCACCACCAGCTTGAACAGTGCCTTTGCTGACAGTTTGGGTCCATGGCTTCGTGTGGGTCTGCGCCACACTCGAACCCTACCATCAGCTCTTACCAACTGAAATCGTGACTCATCGGACCAGGCCACGGTTTTCCATTCATCTAGGACCAACCGATATGCTCACGTGCCCACGAGAGTCGCTGCAAAGCGATGTCGTTCTGTCAGTAAAGGCACTCGAGTCGGCCTTCTGCTGGAATAGCCGAAGAAAGCCAAATTTCTCCGCACAGTTTTAACAGACAAGTCCCTTGTACGTCCCACATTGATTTCTGCGGTTATTTGACGCAGTGTTGCTTGTCTGTTAGAATTTACGACTCTTTGCAGACGTCGCCGGTCTCGGTCGTTAAGTGCAGGCGGGACGACCACTGCGCTGTCCATGGTGGGATGCTATGCCTGAAATTTCATACTCTCGACACACTCTTGACACAGTGGATCTGGGAATGTTGAATTCCTAACGATTTCCGAAATGGCATGACCCATGAGTCTAGCTCCAACTAACATTCCGCTTTCAAAGTCTG
>BPLR01016690.1:0-33968 GCA_021605095.1 Caerostris extrusa | reverse complement strand
TTTAATGGCTTGCGTTGCCGGCCATTATAAGTGTTCCTAAAAATTTATCTTCGTATGTAATATAATTTAAAAATTATTTAATACCAACTAATATAAATTAAATTTACTTTTGACACACTGTTTAAATTTTCATGGATTTGCTAAATGAATTGCATTTTATTAATTCCAAATAAAAAATAAATAGTTAAATAATATCTCAAAATTATACACGAGAGAATATTAAAAAAAATACTTTTTTATTTAAATGAATATTTTAAACTATTTAATTAAACTTCAGCATACATTTTATTGACATGATTGAATTTTATCAAAGCTAAATTTAGTTTTAATAAAAAATTTATATAATCAAAAATAGTTGCATAAAGACAATATAATCATCTTTAAAAACATGTATGTTTGAAAAATATAAACATTCTATACAAATCATACTTTTTCTAAAAAAAACACTTTTGCACACTAAGGCAAATATGCAATTAAGAAAGCGTTTTCTTATTAATATTATAGAAAGTAAAAAAAATGTACTAAATCCAGGGAATTAATTATGATAACGAAATTATTATGTCTAATTAATTATTTGAGTTACTTGCTTTTTATATTATCTGTGATAAGCATACGTCTAAAAAATGTCTTAATTAGAAATACACTGAATAGATTGTTTAACTTATAATGCTTTTTATTATTACTTATAAATTATAACACATTTTCGGTATGAAATATAATGGTGAAAAACAATAATTTGATGCTTTAATGATTTGAGTTGTGTTCATTAAGTGTACTAAAAATTTGGCTTCATATGTAATGCGATTTGAAATTATATTTAATTACCAAACTAATATAAAAATAAATTTACTTTTGATTCACTATTTTAATTTTCATATTATCATTAATTGCATTACATTTATTAATTCAATATAGTTCTAAAATGTCTCAAAATTAAACACGAGAGAATATTAAAAATGTTTTAATTATTTAAATGAATATTTTAAGCTTTATAATTAAAAAAAAAGTTTTGTCCAAGTATAACAAATTTTCAGTATTATATATAATGGCAAAAACAATAATTTGAGGATTTAATAGTTTGAGTTGCTAGCCAATATAGGTGTCCTTAAAATTTTTCTTCGTATGTAATATAATTTAAAATTATTTAATACCAACTAATATAAGCTAAATTTACTTTGATACACTATTTAAATTTTCATGGAATTGCTAAATGAATTGCATTTATTAATTCCAAATAAAAATAAAAAGTTAGCTAATAATTATACACGGAGAATATTAAAAATACTTTATTTATTTAAATGAATAATTTAAGCTATTTAATTAAACTTCAGCATATATTTTATTGAAATGATTGAATTTTATCCAAGATAAATTTAGTTTTTATAGAAATTCATTTAATCAAAATAGATTGCCTACTATAAAACTAAATTTTAAGCAAATTAATAATAATATTTTCCTACAATATAATCAAAAAGCTTTCTTGAAATGTTTTTACATGTAAATTTCTTTAGTAGACTAACAAGTAGTTTCTGTAAAAACATTTAATGAAACTTTCCAGACATTTGAAAATAAACATGTACAAAAATTTAAATAGTTATTTGATGAATCATGTAAATGATATACATAATGCACATTTTTTGTATGTTTATTTTTCCCATTAGCATTTTCATATGATAATGACTTTACACAAACTCTCGCAAGAGTTTGCAGATACCCTAATGAAGTTGAATTCTGTTCTACTTCATTCAAGTTTTATTCAGTAAATAGGCATTTTTATTCTGTTAATGCACTCAGTCAGTAATTCACAGTCTTCTAAAGATTATCTTATGTTATTTACACATGAATGATCAAAATAATAATGTAAATAAACTTAATGCAGATATCTAATAGGCTTGTATATTTACCTTTGCAAACTTTTAAAAGTTTTATAAAAGAACTTGAAGAATCTTGGTAAAAAAAATCTTCAAGGAATCTTAATCATAGATTTAATTAAGACGTTAATATTAAAGCACCAAATAATTATTTAATTAGAAAACTCTAATGTATGTTTATTGAACTAGAAATTCAAATAGATTTGAATTAGAATTATATTTTAAACATATTATTTAGGTGTAACTAACTTTTAAATAAACCCATTGTTTGATTTGTGTAATTTTCCAATATTTGTAATTTTGTAGCCATATTTAAATTTATGCATTCTTATTATAATGCAATACAAATGTATATTTCCAAATAAAAATTATTTGAAGTTCATTGAAAATTATTAAATGCTTTTTTATATTACAGAAGATGAAGAGACAGTAAATATATGAGTTAAATCAGTATTCATATGCAAAATAATTCAAATTAATAATTATTGGAGAAATTAATATGAAATAGTTTTTAAACGGATTGTTTAAAATATTTAGATTAATGTTTAATTAATATGTTTAATGGTTAAAATCTCTTGAATAGTTTATATTCAATAAGGTAGACATGAACAAAAGTTTCTATGTACACGGGACCACATCACATTGAATTAAATTAAATGAGAATGAAATTAAAATCAGCAAAAGTATTTACAATACCGTTATAATGCGATAACTTAGTGTCACTATTATAATTAATATCTTATCTGAAGGGAGTTAGTTCAGGATGCATGGACAGTAAAAGAATAAAATGTATATAGAGATAGTATGTGAAAAATTAATTCATTTAAAAAAATTCATAGAAGAAGTTTTAATTCATTAAAGAAGTTCAAATATTAGAAAGTAATTCATTAGAATTATATAATGGTCAGATGGTTTTAATATTTAATCATTTTATTATTTAATATTATGGTTTTAATATTAGACTTAATTTTTATTTAAAATATGGTACAGTTCTGGCACAATTAAAGTGAACTTAAATTATGCATTAATATTACCCCACATATCTAGAAATAAGTGCTGATATTTCTAACAGTTGTAATAGATTATAAAAGCGAGTATTTGTGCAATGCTCTCCTTAGAAAAATTTAAAGCTTACATACTCAATGTCATTTTATTCTCCATTTATGACAGCTACTTTGGGAGTAATTTCTACAAATATATAAATTAATAATTAATTAACGAAAAGAAATGTTATTGAATTTTAAACTAATAAACTTTGACGAAATTAATAACCAGAATAGATTTATTTCGATTTATCGTTTATTATAATTTTCTACCCATTATAATATTAATATATATCTATTTTATTTTCAAGTCTGTTTGAAACATATCGAAATACTGTTTCTGAGCAAACAGAAAAAAAAAAAAGATTTTTAGGCTGGACCTTTTGTTTTCTGAAACTCTCAGTCAAATTACACTCAGATCTTAGTCTTACAAATAACTGTTCATTTTTTTTTCGGCATTGAGGAAAATTATATACGGAGTAGGATTGAAAAATGCCTGAAGCTGTCTTAAGTCAGAATCTCCTTGCTCAGACACAAAAAGATGCATTCTTCTCAAACTCGCTAATAAAATGGTAAATTGAATATTAATAAATTACAGTTCAATTGATATAATACTAGTATGTTGACAGATATGTGGCGTCCCATAATGCGATTTAATTGATATCACTTCAGTTGCAATGACGACCATCTGGATGGCATTCGGCAAGTTTAATGGTTTAGAATATTTAAATTGCATAGATTTAAATAATTTAAAATTAAATTAAACAATAAAAAATAAACTAATCCTCCAGAGTACTTAGTAAAATCTTTAAAAAAATATTTAACTATTAAATGTTTCATTCGCATTCATATCTTTTAAATTGATAAGTTAAAATAAAAAAAATATGCACGTGCCTCGTGATAGTTTATGAAAGATAGTTTATTTATTTATTTTTAAATTTTTTGATCTCTATAAGGTCAAAAATAAGAATCGAGGAAGATTATTAACATCTCTATAATTCTGTTATAAAATTTTAAAATTTATATTATTAAAAAAAGTTAAACTACGTATAGAATTTAATTCTTCCATTCTTTTATACAAATGTGCTTATAATTGAAAAAAAAAAAATTAATGATATTTCTAATTATTTAATAATTAACAAATAGTATATACTTTTTTAATAAATAATAATTTAAAAAAATATTATTTAAGGTTCTAACACAATGCCCTTTAGCAAGTTAGTTTGTTTTATAATAAATGTACACAATATTAGTTTATTTTTTAATGGCTAAAATAAAATAATGGATTTACATTTTGCTTACACTTGTTATGTACACTACGAACAAACAATTATCCCTTTCATTAACAGAAGAATTAATGTTATTGGTTAAGACGACAATCTTCTCTCGGTTACTGGTTCTTGAATGGATGATTGGAAGGTCTTCTGCCATCCCGCAGTTTAGCTCTGCCAAATAACAAAGTTGAATTAATAGGTTAATATAGTGTAATATTATGCATATGTTCAAGTTAATGTTATTTTTAAAAATAATTTTACAGCCCTATTAAAATTCAAATGTGAAAGGAAAGTAGTAAATATTTAAGAAATTTGCAAAGCTGTTTCTAAACTTAAAGCTTTCCAGTCAATATTTAGTAAGAATACATAAAGACTGAGGGATATAAGATGCATAAAAATTCGAGAAACATTCATTTCTATATTTTTAATTTAACTATGTATTATTTCTGGATAACTTTATTTTTCAATTTTCTCTTCTACTTACAATTGTCCTTTTAACAGACAATAGATTCAAATAAGTAACCATTAAATCTAAAGTAACTCTAAAGTTATTTATTAATACATGAGAATTTAAGTTTATCTAATTCAAATATAAAGAACTAATATTGCAATTCGTTTTTAAATTCGTAACTTTTATATCCTCCACATTAGAGTTCTTGTTAATTTTGATCTTTGAGGAAATTTATCTTAATGCAAATCTTAAATTCTATTCACAATTATATGTTGTTTCATTATTATGATTGTTATTTCTCAGTATGCGATTACTTTTGTTTTTATTTAAGTTCGATGCTCTTTTATATATTTATTTGATATAACTTTGAAAACACATTTGTTATGTGAAAGATAAGTACAGTAAAGGTTTGCACAGTAAACGTTTTGTTATTTGATTTACAGTATTAAAATCGATAAAATGTAATTTATCTATTTGAGTTTACTCAGCAGACATAAACATTTTCTATTATTACAGCAAGTTTAGTAACTTATTTTTTATGTCTGTGCAAATTATTTCTCATTCACAGAAGCGAAAGAGCTATTGAAAGAATCAATGAAAAGGTTCTCGTGACGCACGCAAGCCATAAATAACGCTTACACTAAAGTGCATATTATGGACGTTTATGTATGGTTTTGAAAAGGATCAATAGCTTCTTATCAAAATGAATTATAGTGACAACTATAAAAAACAGAAGAATCGATGAATACCTATGTCGAAGGTTTAAAACAAAAAATTTTCTTAAATGAGAGACAAATAATGTTTTTGGGGCATTATGTTGAAAACATTTGTATTTGATAAGAAATAACACATGAAAAGAGTATTTGTTCTGTAAATTACACTTTTATAACAGTTTATTTCTACTTTTAAATGATTTACGTGCTTAGATTATATAACTAACATGGATTTCTTGTAATGATGTTGTAAGACACTTATATAAAAAACGTATTTTTAGTGTAAATTTGGACAGAAATTCTTGAATGGATTATTAAAATTTTATGAAAATTTTTCTGAATTTTTTTACCCATACGATACACAAAACGACCTTCAAAAGTATCTCTGGAAGTCAATGTTCCTTTAAGTCTTATAACGAACAATAACATTTTAACGAAAACTTTTTTCTTTTTATGGGAATTCTCTCATGTCCATACAAAATATGAGAGTGATTTTTTTTAAAAAAGAAAAATTGTTAAATTATGCTGTTTAATGGACCAATTATTTGTAAAAAATAATCCCGCATTGACAAAATTTCAAATTTAACGTTGCATATCTTTTTTTTTTTGGATACCTAACATTTTTAAACGTACTTTTTAATGAATTTGGAAATGATATGTTTATAGTTATTGAAAATTTAAATTAATTTCTGCAAGAAAAAAAATTAGAAGAGCTTTACTTAATTTTTTTCCTTTAATTTAAAAACTGGAAGAAACATTTTTTCACTTAAATTGCATCAAAAAACCCAATGAAATTTTATCGAGTACAAAAAAGCAATAAAATTAAATTTATCAATTAAAATTCCTTCACAACTTCTAAGATATTTGCTAACATATATCATGCACTCGTGTGTCGGATTGACAAACTACGATTAACCAATGAGTATCACATCTAAATTTAAAGTTATATTGTAAGTAAGTTAATGAAGACATTTATTTCTATCTCTTTCAGTTTTTTTTATATAGTTTTATGTACCCAGTAATTCTTGACAAATGATATTTTCTGCATAGATGTTCCAATGCAACTCACAATTCACAAGTCTCTTTATAACTATATCTTTTCACACTCTAATGATTTATTTAGTTTAAATTAAATCTTGACCTGAAAATAACTATAAAGTTTAATTTATTAAAAAATACGTCAAATGTGATATAAAGACGATTTTACGGATGCTGTTTTAGTATACATACAATCTAAAATATCCATGGAAAAATTCATGAAGTTATTCAATTTAGGTCAAAGAGACTTGAATTGATTTTAAAAATTCAGCACCGTTAAGGATTTTGTAATAATCTATACAATCTGCGTTCTGATACAACTATATCATTATGTATCTTTTGGAGATTCAAAATTTCAATACAATTACAGTTTTTTAAAGTGAAGATTCTGCAATGAACCATCTGTGTTCTGAAATCTACTATATCATTTAATCTTTGTGAAGTAATGATCTTTAACAAATGATGCAATTTATATTTAATGAATTACTTAGACCCATTTTTGATTCGTAACATCATTGAATTCGAGATTTGCAAACTTTACAGGGACTGAACATTGACATAGGCTTAAAGTTTAAATATTCCCTTTCAGCAGCTGATATGTTAAGTTGATTGATCATCTCAAATTAACAAATTTAATATTGTTAGCGTCAATGTAACTGTACGAAAAGAGATTTTAGCTTCTGTATTAAACTGTTATTTGAATGCTATTCTACATCTCATAAGGTCAGAACTGCTGTACAAATAAATTATAGAACATTAACTTTCAATATAAATATATACATTCTTCTACAACACATAAGAAATAGATGTATTATAGATTGTGAGTATTGTAGCTGTAACACATATATAGCACACGCGTTCTTTTGCTTCACGTAAGAAACGTATATAGCTATAGCATAATTAAATACACATATACAGTAAACAAACAAATACACATTTAAACTGTAGAATAGTACACATACATGTACAGTAAATATGTCCTTCTATAACACATAAGAAATAGATATAACCACAATATACAAATGAATACACATATAATCTTTAGTAAAACAAACATACAGTTGCAGACGTCTTTTGACAAAACCTAAATATATATAACCACAATACACAAATAAATAAGATAATATTTAGCACAACACACATACAGTTTCAGAAGTTTTTTTGACAACACATAGAAATCGATATAACTATAATACACAAATAAATGCATTAATAATCTTTAAGATAACAAATACATGCGGCCTGGTGGTCAACTGGCTATCACGCTTTTTGATATCCCAGGCTTCAGGTTCGAATCCTGGTGGTGGCATGGATGTTTGTGAGTGGTTCGGAAACCACATTAAACTGTAGGTCCCGGTCTGTTTAGCCCTCGTGTGCACAAGATGACTGTAAAGCGACAAACCAAACCAATCCTTAGGATAACATACATATAGTTACAGATGTTTTTTGATAAACACATAAGAAAGAGATATAACCATAATACACAGATAAATAAACTAATAATCTTTAGCATAACACATATACAGTTACATACTTTTTTTGACAGCACAAAAGAAACATATATAACCACAATATACAAATAAGTATACTAATAACCTTTATCACAGCATACATATAGTTACAGATATTTTTTGAAAATACATAAGAAACACATAACCACAGTATACAAATGCACAGATAATATGTAGCACAACACGCATACAATCGCATACGTTTTTGGCAACCCATAAAAAACAGATATAATCACAATACATTAATTGACAGATAATCTGTAGCAAAACTCACACATAGTTACAGACGTTTTTGGCAATACGTAGGAAACAGATATAATAATAATACACAAATAAATAAACATATAATCTTTAGCAAACCACACATACATTTACAGACGTTTTTGACAACACATAATAAAAGGACATAACCACATTTCACAAATAAATACACTTATAATCTTTAGAACATTACAGATACAGATAGACGACAAGAAATAAAATAAATATCTATAACTACAATACACATATAATCTTTAGCACAACACACATACAGTTACAGACGTGTTTTGACAATGCATAAGAAACAGATATAACCACACTACACAAATAAATACACAGATAATCTTTAGCACAACACATATAGCTACAGAAGTTTTTTAACAATACATAAGAAACAGATATAACTGCAATACACAAATAAATACACTAATAACCTTTAGCACAGAACACATAATTACAGAGGGTTTTCCCCAATACATATAAACACAATACTCATATATACAGATATTTGCACCCACACATTCTGTTACAGATATTTTCTGACAACACATAAACAGATATAATTATAATACACAGGTAGTCTTTAGCACAAAACACATACAATTACAGACGTTTTCTGACAAGAAATAGATATAAATACAATACACAAATACACAGAAAAATCTTTAGCACAACACATATACAGCTACAAATGATTATGACAACATATAAACATATATAAACACAATACAAAAAAAAACACAAGTAACTTTCAGCGCAACACTTATACAGTTGCGGGCGTTTTTCGACAACACATAAGAAACAGATGTAACCACACAACACAAATAAATACACAGACAATCTGTAGCACAACACACACACAGTTACAAATATTTTTCGACACCACATAATAAAGAGATGCAGTTATAGTGAAACTCACATGTATGGATGTATTTCAAATGTACATGTATGTCATACATTAACACGAAATACATACATTACACAACTATACATGGATATCAAGGTAGGAAGATAATGTTAACACACAGAAATACTAATGCCTGTGGAGATGACAAACTACGCAGTTATGTATAATCTAGTCCCATAAAAATCAGAGTTTTATTGCATTAAAAGCGGCTCTCAAAACTGAATTTCGCAGAGCAGATTTCCCTGTCGCAGTAAGTGCTGCCCAAGTGTCAATGATCACGTGAAACGTGCTTCGCCAATCACCAACCGATGCAGAAATAGTGGATGAAATTCATGAGTAGGTCAGCGGCCATGCGTCGTAATGATGCAACAGATGCAATTAAATGCAATCAATACTCATGAAAATTTCATATAATTTCAACAAACTTAGTATAATCCGACGTGAAATGCTGTAATAATACTAATGAGTATTGATGAATATTGTCACGATGTACAATTTAAATTATAGTCATTATTACAAAGGAAATTTTAACTAATAAAATATTAAATAGATGTAAATTCGACATATTTTTCTTGTTTAATTGTGAATAACGATTCAGTGTGTTTTTAAATTGTTAATAAAATTAGTTGTTGTAAGCTAAGGACAAATGTCTTGTAATTTTAATGACCATTGTTAGATAGTTATTTTTGTATTTATTATTTTAAATTATATGTTATCTTTATTACAGGAATGTAATTATTTTAATTTTACTGAAATATTTATTTTCTGTTACGTTGCTGCAGCTTATGCGCACATTGGATATTGTCGACAATGATCGGACAATGATTTCTTTTTATATGATTTGCATGCAACTTTACCAGTAGTAACTTATTTTGTGTCCATGTGTTGTGTTATTATGCATAATATATAAACATATATATATATATATATATATATATATATAGTGAAACTCATTATATATATGTATATATTATATATATATATATATATATATATAAATGCGTGTAATGGAGATCCAATTTGTAGTCTACCCATAGATGGAGGGAAAGGGGGCAACTTTTGTTGTGATGGAGCACTGGTAGATAGAAGTCTGACTTGGCACAGTGTCGCTGAAGAAGGGCAGGGCCTTCCGGGAGAACTTTCACGGGGAACTACATCTCATATGCATATTGTATGGGAGGAAATAAAAAAAAAAAACACCAGGTAGTCTGACACGCGAGGCAAGATGCTGAACATCCCAAACCCATCGAGTCTCCTCGTTTTTGAAATAGTGTATACAATAATGCTGCCAGCGTAATAAACCTCCGCCCTAATGCTCCCCAGAGGCTCTTATTACCATGAATAGGGCATATAACATGATATGCTAATAATAACAAAACAAATGCACACACAAAACACACGCATATATATATATATATATATATGACATGTCAATACAACAACATTTTCAGCAAATTTGTTCATTCAATGTCCCAAATCTATTTAATTTTTGTATCAAGAATTAGAATTGTTCATCGATTTATAATAATTCATGTTTATCATAATAAAAATCGAATATATATACCCACACATCCAGAAATAATACGAAACAATCACTTAATAAAATCCCGGATGATTCTAAATTTTAAGATATGAAAGAATTATTCATTTTTTTCTCTTTCTTAATCGGGAATTTAGGGGGAGGGGGGCATCCGCCGAGAAGTAGCAATCCCACAAATAACACCTCGACGAACAAAGAAGCAACAGAAAATTTATTTTGAACACTCCTTTTCATCTCCAGTATAATGCGAAGAGGCTTTAGGGGAACTACTCCTCATTTGCGTATCGCATGAGAGGAAATCCGGAAAACTCCCACCAGGTAGTCTGATTCATGATTTTTGATGCGGCACTCCTAAACGGCATCGAGTCGAAACAGTATCTATAACAATACCGAAAGTTGAGTGAACTCCCGCTGTAATACTCACCAGCGGGGCACATTAAAACTACCCAACGCTCTACAGTCGGGCATGTAGCATGATTTACTCAGAACAACAAAACAAACCCATATATATATATATAATGAAACAGATTTGTAGCATAAAATGAATAAACTTGCCGAAAATATTCTTATAGGGACATGC
This sequence comes from Caerostris extrusa, assembly GCA_021605095.1. NCBI lineage: Eukaryota > Metazoa > Arthropoda > Arachnida > Araneae > Araneidae > Caerostris > Caerostris extrusa. The sequence continues at coordinate 22,779 of BPLR01016690.1, read as the reverse complement.
TATTTCTTAGTAATGTGTATATAACTGGTAGATAACGAGTCGAGAGATTCCTTGGTTTTTACGGGTAGGGTTGTCAGCTCTACGCCCAACGCTCTATAGACATATTAGACAAGGACCTACAATTTAAAATGGTTTCCGAACCACTACAAACATTCATGGAACCGGTAGGACTCGAGCCCAAATCCCCGAAATAGCATGTCATTATAAGAATATTTCAGCAAATTTATTCATTTTATGTCACAAATCTGTTTCATTATTATGAAAAACTGAAATTGTTCATCGATTCGTATTAATGCATGTTTATCATAACAAAAATCGAATATATATATATATACACTCAAGAGCCAAAATATTATGACCACCTGTCAATAACGAGTTGGCCCACCTTTGGCTCGCAACACAGCTTCAACCCGCCTTGGCATGGATGCCACAAGTCATTGGTAGATGGCCGGAGACAGACTGTATCAGATGTTTAAGCAACGGTCACGCAAATCCGAGATATTACGAATTGGTGGTCTTTGAACTCTGAGCTGCCGTCCCAGGACATCCCAAATGTGTTCTATCGGATTGGGATCCTGTGAGTTAGGCGGCCAGGACATTAACTGGAATTCAGCATCATGTTCCTGGAACCACTCCAACACAATTTTAGCCTTGTGACAAGGGGCGTTGTCCTGTTGGAACATTCCATTTCCAGCTGGAAAACAGAGGCCATGTAAGGCTGCAACTGGCCGGCAATGATGTTCTGATAACCTGTAGCATTCATGGTCTGCTCTACCACAACCACGGGTCCCAGAGACGCCCAAGAGAACGTCCCCCAAAGCATAACACCGCCACCATCGGCATGTATATGACCTACTGTACATTGAGGAGCAACTGTTCGCCTGGAAGACGGCGTATCCTGACACGGCCATAGGCGTGATGAATGACAAACCGTGATTCATCTGACCAGGCAACTCTCTCCCACTGATCCATGGACCAGCCACGATGTTCATGGGCCCAGTGCAGGCGCAGTTGACGATGACGCTTGGTCAGCAAAGACACACGAGTGGGACGTTAGCTGCGTAGCCCCATATCCAACAGTGGGCTCCGATACTATTTTAATTGGCCCTGCATTGTATTGGGCTGTCAGCTGAGCCACTGTCTGGATCCGGTTTTGCTTCGCCATGCGAAACAGTCTCCGACGACCTTTTTTTTTTTTTTTTTGATAGCGTGTGGACGTCCAACACCATGTCGTCTACTGCTGGTTTCACCGTCATTCATCCACTTTGCATAAGTACTAACAACTGTAGATTGCGAACAACCCACGAGTCGTGCAGTTTCGGAAATACTTGTTCCGAGCCTTCGAGCCATTACAATCTGCCCTCTATCAAAGTCGCTTAGATCCGCAGCCTTTCCCAACACACACAGAAGTAAGTGAAAGAATGATTCTTCAGACTCTCCAGCAGCAGTTAAATACCACTTCCACCTGATCACGTGCCTTCCACGTCATCCAGGCGAGTTCATTGCGAAATGTAGGGGTGGTCGTAATGTTTTGGCACTTTAGTGTATATATATATACACCCATCCAGAAAAAACGTGAAACAATCACTTAATAAAATCCCCATGATTCTAAATTTTAGGGAAAAATGGAGAATAAAGAAGATAATTCTTTTATATCCCCTTTTAATTGGGAATTTTGGAGGAGGAAGTAGGGATGAATCATTTTCCCTCCCAGCCGAGAAGTCATACTCGCACAAACAACACCTCGACGAGCAAAGGAGTAACAGAGAATTTATTTTGAATACTTTCTTTTCATCTCAAATGCATTGCAGGAAAACACTTAACTCTAGAAATCCAATAAGGAAAGAGTCGCACAGCTTGCTGGATGCTGCAATCCAATGCAATTAGTTAGATGTGAGAAAAGCTGTAAATGCACACACTCTTGTAATGGTTTCTTTTTTATATTTTTATATTTTTTCACCCCGATAAATTTCGGTGGCGGAGAAACAGGGTTGCAGTTAAAACAGGTACAGGAAAAAAAAAAAAAAATAAAGCCCAGAGAGTTTCGAAAGACAATTTGAAGATTGATTAGAAAGATGGTATAAAATTTAAAAAAGTGTTGCTCGTGAAAATTCGGTGTAAAAAATGATGAGAATGGATTGAACAATTGGATTTAAAGTGAAGTATGATGATGGATATTCAAAGTTTGGATAATAAAGAATTATTTTATCGTTAAAGCTTACGTTTCACTTGTTATTGTAAACATTATTTTATAGCGATGCGTTTTTCTTAAGCTTTATTGTTGCTTAAGCGTGAATAAATGGTTTGATGCTTTCGCATTTGTTGCAAGAAAAGGAATGATTTCTGAGAAAAACGAGTTTGAAAAATGTTTGCTTTCTGAATTATTTGTGTGCATGAGTTGAAGATTTTAATTAGAATCTGAAACAGAAATAATAATAATTAAAAAATTCAATTTTTAAAAAAGTGTAAAAGCGTTATCAAATGTGCTTTTGTTGAATTGAAGTATTGATGAACTTTTGAATTGAATAAGTAATTTTTTTGTTAAATTACTTAAAGATTTATTAATTATACTTTAATTTCTAAAGTGTTTCAATAGTTCGTAAGACTTCATAAGTATCTATAAATTTCATTTATATGGCATTTAAAATCTTTGTCGATACAGAATGTATTTTCAAGAATGTATTATTAAAAAAAGTATTTTTCTTTCAAAAAGAAATAATTTTATAATTATTCAAAATCTAAAATATTTGAAATATTTTAATTTTTATCTATCATTTCTTTGTTGTTTGTTGTAAGAAACGAAATCATTTCTAAGTAAAACCAGTTAGTAAAATGTTTGCTTTTTTGAATTCCGTATTTGTGTGCAGGAGTTGAAGATATTAATTATAATTATTAACAGAAATAACAATAATTAAAATTTTTAAAATAGTATAAAAGCGTTATCAAATGTGCTTTTGTTAAATTGAATTATTAATGAACTTTTGAATTGGATATTTTTAAAATTACTTTAGTATTTATTTAGTCATACTTTAATTTCTCAAATGTTTCAATATTTCTTCTTTTAAGATTTTTAAGAAGAGATATATTAAGATTTCAAAAGTATGTACCATAATATTTCATAAGTTAAGATAAGATTTAAGATCTCATAAATATCTATCGTAAGATTATAAAATTTCATAAATATCTACTCTAATATTATAAGATTTTATAAGTATTAAGATTAATTGAAAGACTTCATAAATATAAGATTGTAAGATTAATTAAAGATTAAGTATCTAAAATTTAAGATTTCATAAGTGAAGAGATTACTCTTAAGATTTTAAGTGTGATCTCTTTAAGATTTTATAAGTATCTATCAGGAGGACATTTAGGGAAGTACCTCTCATGTGCGTATCGTATGGGAGGAAATCCGGAAAACTCCCACCAGGTAGTCCGATTCAAGATGCTGAACATCCCAAACGCCGTCGAGTACCGTCATTTTTGAAACAGTGTCTACAACAAAGTGAACTACACCTCGGCGTTCAAAGGAGCAGCAGAAAATTTATTTGAACACTTTTTTTTTTTCATCTCGAGTGTTGCAGGGAAAACACTCAACTCTGTAAATCCAATAAGAAAAGGTCCGCACAGCCCTCACATCTAACTAATGTAATTAGTTAGATAATAATAAAAACACTCAAACATAAAACTCCATTAGAAAGAGCGGTGCATTCAGCTTTGCTTTGCTGCACATCTAACTAATGTAATTAGTTAGATGTGAGAAAGGCTCTAAATGCACACACTCTTGTGATGGGGTTTTTATGTTTTTATTTTTTATGGAGGGCAAGGGGCAGTTTCTGTTGGGATGGAGCACCCGTAGGTAGACGAAGTCTGACTTGATTCCGAGTCGTTGAAGAAGGAGGACAAAACGACTCTTTAGGAGAACTATCCCTCATTTACGTGTCATATGGGAGGAAATCCGAAAAAAAAAATCACCAGGTAGTTTGATTCACGATTCAAGAAGTTGCACATCCCAAACGCCATCGAGGTTCCTCGTTTTTGAAGCGGCTCTTTGGTTAAGTGGCTAGTATCAATGGCTTTAGGTTCGTATCCTTACTGTGGCACGGATGTTTGTGAGTGATTCGGAATCCACTTTAAACTGTAGGTCCCGGTCTGTTTAGCCCAAAGTGTGCAAAAGACTACCGTAGAGCAACAAACAAAACAAAAAACCTCGATTTTTAAACAGTGTCTACAACAATACCACCAGTTTATTGAACTCAACCCTAATGCTTACTAGTGGCGTACGTTGCTACTGAGACACGAGTGAAGTCGTTACATAATATATCGTTTATTCAACCCCATATAATGTTCCATATATATATATATATATATATATATATATATATATATATATATATATATACATATGCCATGAATCTATTTCACTTTGTCAAAAATTTAAACTGTTCATCGATATATAATAATGCATGTTTATCATCATAAAAATCGAATATATATATACACATCCATAAATAACATGAAACAATCACTTAATAAAACCCCACATGATTCTAAATTTTAGGGAAAAATGGAGGATATAAAAGAATTATGCTCTTTATTCTATCTTAATCGGAAATTTAGGGGGAATTATTTTCCCTGCAAGGCGAGAAGTCGCACTCACACAATAAAGAAGCAACAGAAAATATATTTTGAACACTTCCTTTTCATCTCAAGTGTATTGCAGGAAAACACTTAACTGGGGAAATCAATAAGAAAAGGGCTGCACAGCTTGCTTGCTGCAACCTAATGTAATTAGTTAGATGTGAGGAAAGCTGTAAATGCACCATACACTCTTGTAATGGCTTTTTTTTTTAATATTTTTTTTATTTTTTCACCTGATACAATTTGGTCACGGAGAAATAGGGTTGCAGTAAAAACAGGTGCAGAAAAAAATAAAGCCTTTAGAGTTTCGAAAGACAATTTGAAGGTTGATTAGAAAGATGGTGCAAAATTTAAAAAGCGTTGCGCGTGAAAAATCGGTGTAAAAAATGATGAGAATGGATTGAACAATTGGATTTAAAGTGGAGTGTTGCGATGGATATTCAAAGTTTGGATAATAAAGAATTATTTTATCCTTAAAGTTTACGCTTCAACTTGTTATTGTGCAGCATTATTTTATAGCGATGTGTTTTTCTTAACCTTTATTGTTGCTTATGCATGAGTAAATACTTTCAAGTTATGGCATTGGTTGTAAGAAAAGGAAGGACTGTTAAGAAAAACGTTTTTTTTGTTTTTTTTTAAATCACTTTTTTTTTAAATATTTATTTAATCAAACATTAATTTAAGTGTTTCAATATTTCTGTTAAAATTTCATAAGTACCTGTCAATTCCTTTTATACTGTATTTAAATTTTTGTAGATACAGAATGTATTTTCAAGAAGAATGTAACATTAAAAAAATATACTTTTCGTTAAAAAAGAAATAATTTTATAATTTTCAAAATCCAAAATATTTGAAATATTATAATTTTTTGTTATCTTTCATTTCTTTTATGTAGTGAAATAGTATATAATGAATAAAAATATGAACGTTAAAAATAGTTTTTATGTTGTAATTTGCTTGAAAATATTCAAGAAATTTCACAAAATTTCACATATAAGATAGAAATTAAGAAAAATTTAAATTGAGAGAAAATAAGAAAAACCACTACAGTACGTAGCTATTTGACCTCTAATAGTATCATGATATTTTAAAATCACCTCTAAACAATTTCACATACATCATCGCAGAAATATAATTTATAACTCATAGCCTAGATGGGAATAATCCAAAGAAACTATTACGCCTGAAATAGTTACTGTATTCTTTGTGCCCACTCAATCATTTTGAACAATATTACTTTGTTATTTTAAAGGCCAACTACATTCTACCATAATATTTTCACATTGTATCAACTTATTTTTGTTTTATATCTCTTTTCCGTGTTGTATGCTTTTCGTTTAATTTTTTATATGTTATCAAGCAGCATTATTTAAACCGATATACAATATATTCGTAAAATTTTATTCTAAAATATTTTTATCCGAACATTTCTTTTTATTTCAACCATTCACATCCTTTTAAATGGTAAATGAATATATAGTCTTGTATGCTTGACATGCTATTCGATTTGACATAATTTTAAATAATTATTGGCGGTTGGAGATAAATTCAAATAATTATGAGTGTTTTGAGATATTTTTTTTTTTTTTTTTTTGTTCTAATGCAGCTGGCAAACACTTTAGACGGCTTGGTCTTGGATGCCTTAAGACAAGTGCTCAGACGTACTCACTTTACATTACTCAGGGGGCGCGTGTAACTGGAAGATAAGCCACGGATGCGAAGTAACAATGCCCCACAACGCTCTACGATCCTATTAGGGACCGGAACCTACGGTTTAAAAGTGGATTCCGAACCACTACAAACATCCATGGCACCGCCGGGACTCGAACCCGAAACTTGGGGTACCGAGCGCCAGAGTGCTAGCCACTCGGCAATTCAGGCCCCATGGTTTGAGATATTCAAATAATTATTGATTGTTTGAGATAAATTCAAATAATTATGGGTAGTTTGAGATGAATTCAAATAAATATGGGTGGTTTCAGATGAATTCAAATAATTATAATTGGTTTGAGATAAATTATAATAATTATGAGGGATTTGAGATAAATTCAAACAGTTATGGATGATTGGAGATAAAAGTCAAACAATTATGGTTGATTTGAGATAAAGTCAAAACAATTATGAGTGAATTGAGATAAATTTAAATAATTATGGGTGATTATTCTACTTAAAAGAGAATGAAAGTTTCAAAATTTTCATGTGGAAAAAGGCCTGTATATGGAATCAATATCTTTGTTATAGCAAACTAATTATGGAAATAAGGAAAATATAAATTTAACATTGTTATCAAAATGTTCTGTGAGTGAAATAGTTATCTGTAATGATACGGGCTGCATTGGGTTTCAAATATGCTTAACATTTATTACATATTGAATTTGACAAGCATTGAAATCTCCTGTACATTATCGGGAGAATCTGTAAAAAATATATTTCCTGTAATGATTCTTAAATTATTGCAAATATATTCATTTTTATTCAACTTTAAGAATGTGTAGCACAATACATTTCGCATTTAGTATCTAAAAGAATTTTTAATTTATTTCGATAAAAAAAAAAATCTTATAATCACTAGCAATATATATCTTTGAAAAATTCACATATTCATGCATTGAAAAATTAACTTTCATTTATTTCAAAAACTAATGATCCCTCTCATTGTATTGAAAATCCTTAGAACCGATATACTATGTATTATATAACACCGAGAAAGACGTAGCCCAAATATTCTTCTGTGTAAGACGGGATTCATTCTCTCCGATAGCATCTCGCAATCAATTCAATTTCTATTTGTAAAAATCTGCCTCTTTAATTCACCGGGTGGCCGTCAGAAAAAGATACCAGAGCAGCTCAACACACATCCACTGAAACACCTGCAAATCAAAAGTTTGTGATAAACATCTGCTGGCATTGCAAACGGAATTGCAAATAGAGACGAGCAAAATTATTCCTTATCCGAAAATAAAAGTTCAAAGACAAGTTACCAGAAACGGTGGCGGATTCGCAAAACTAGCAACTGCAATTTATTCTTCATCTAAAGAATATTTGATGTATGAATGGGCTGCTTTTGTTCGGCGATTGCTGAGAAAATGCCTCCAACAATGCATTCGGTAATCTTCAAGCATTATCTTCAAGGAGTTGCCCTAGATTTGCATAGAATTTTTTTTTGTATTTGTTGTTGTTGTTGATTCTTTTTCCACCAAATGATTGTTTTTGATTTGTGTATTGGTAAACGTAAATATTATACAGCAGAAAGTTCACGAACGAAGTTTTTCCGCTTCTGCGAAAATGGAAGTAATTCTTACTTCACATTTTTGAATGCGCTGGTTCACCAACATTTGTAGAAATCTTTCGCGCGTTTGTGTGAGAGAAGTCGGGGTATAGAAAGATGATTGTTGAATGAAAACTTTTATCCGTGCCCGTTTTAAAACTTTAATTATTATTAAAAGTTATACATAGGTTTCTATGCGAAATTTCAACTTTTGAAATAACAATGTTTTAGTTTTTATATAATTTTTTTGTCATACGAAATTTCTCAAGTCATACTTATAAGCTTAAGCGGCATCATTTTTGAGTATTTTCATATTCTGCAATCCAATTCAGGCATTCACTGATGACCAGCAAGATTATGGGTAATAATTGTTATTGATGCTATTATTTATAATGACGTATTTGTTGTTTGGATGTTTTTTTCCTTAAACATTTATTGATGTGGTGTTCCCTATTATGTCATTGTCTGTAATATATCTACCAAACGATGATGATACTTTTCAGACCTAATTTTATTGTATTTGGCGCTGTTCGATATTTCCCTGTATATGTTTGCACGATCTTCCTTGTATATGGCTATAATTATTGGTCATTTGATATAAATTCAAATAATAATGATGGGTGATTTGAAATAAATTCAAATAATTATGAGGGAATTGAGAGAAAGAGAGTTAGGAATGAAAGATTACGAAATTGTCTAAAAATTTTCATGTGAAGAAAAGGGCCTGTATATATTGTCTGTATCTTTGTTATGGGAAGCTTTTAATTGGGAATAATAAAAATATAATTTAACATTGTATAAAAATTATCGATAGTTCTATGAGTAAAATAATAATTATCTGCAATAATGCGCTGCAATGATTGTGAAAAATGCTTAACAATTATTATATATTGAATTATAGCGAACATTGAAATCATTTCTATTATTCATAGAGAATATGTAAAAATAAATTTCTGACACCCATTCATGAATTATAAAACAAATTGCAAATATAGTCGTTTTTCTTCAAACCTTAACAATGTGCAAAAATCAAATTTTTTGTATTTAGTTTCTAAAAATTAATTTTTATTTTCGATAAAAAAATCCTACAATCACTAGCAATGCAAACTCCTTTGAAAAATTACCTTTCATTTATTTCAAAAACCAATGATCTGCTCATTGTATTGAAAATCCATCGGATGGATATACTATATACTGGCCAGGTATAACACCGAGAAAGACGTACCCCAAATATTCTTCGGTGTAAGACGATTCATTCTCTCCGGTATCATCTCGCAATCAATACCACTTCTATTTGTAAAACCACCTCGTTAATTTCAAGGGCGGCCGTTCAAGAAGATATACCGAGCAGCTAAACACACATACACTGACCTGCAAATCAAAACTTTGCGAAACATCTGCTGGCATTGCAAACGAATTGCAAATGAGACTAGCAAATAATTCCCTTTCCGAAAATAAAAGTTCAAAGACAAGTTACCGCAAACGGCGGATTCGCAAAACTAGCAACCGTAATTTTCTTTTCTAAAAGAATATTTGATGTATGATCGGGCTTGATTGTTCGGCGATTGCTGGAAAATGCCTCCCAACAATGTTTTCGATCTTCAAGAGTTGTCTTAGATTTGCATAGAATGTTTCCTGGGGAATGTACTTTCTTGAGAATTACTCTCCCAGGTTTTTCTATTTTATTTTGCTGTTTTGTTTTTGGATTCTTTTCCCACTCAAAATGAGTGTTGTTTAGTTTGCGCATTGGTAGCGTAAACATTATACAGCAAAAACTTCGTGATCTAGTTAGCAAGGTTTTTCCCGCTGCTGAAAATGGAAGCAATTCTTATTTTGTACTTTTTGAATGCGCATCATTTAGTGGGAAACTTTCGCGTTTTGTGAGGAAAGTCGCGGTATTGAAAGATGAAAGTTTTTATCGTGCTTGTTTTGAAATTTTAATTAATATTAAAAATTATTCATAGGGTTTCGATTCGAAATTTCAACTTTTAAAAAATAACAATATTTTAGTTTTAGTATGATTCTTGTCATATGAAATTTCCCATCATATATCTTTTAAGCTTTAGCATCATTTTTGAAAATTCTTTTTCAGAAATTCCGCAACGCAAGTCAGCATTCATTGATTATAAACTATTATTAATTTTTATTGATGTTATATATAATGATATATTTATTGTTTTGATATTTTTAAAAATATCTATTGATGTTATGTTCCTTTTTATTCTTTTTCATAAAATATTTACCAAAAGGTGACGATGCAATTGTAAGTCTAATTTATTGCATTTGAGATCGGTTTTGGTGATTTCCCGAAAAACTCAAACAATTTTGGGTGATTTAGAAATTTAGACAATTATGGGTGATTTGAGAAAATCAAACAATAATAGTGATTGGAAATAACTCTCGAATAATTATAAGTGATTCGAAATAAATTCAAGTAATTATGAGTGATTATTCTACTTAACAGAGCACGAAATTTTCTAAATTTTCATGTGAAAAACCCCTGTATATGGGATCTGTATCTTTTTGTTATCAGAAACCAATTATGGGCTTAATGGAAATGGAAATTTTACCATTGTATCGAAATTGCTGAAAGTTCTACGAATTAAATAATTATCTGCAATGATGCGGTCTGCATTGGATCTAAAATCTGCTTAACATTTATTATATATTGATCCATAGAAAGCAATGAAATATTCTGCATATTTATTACGAGAATTTTGTAAAAAAAATAAATTTCTGTAATGATTCTTAAATTAATAAAAAGTTGCAAATACAATAATTTTTATTCAACTTTTAACAATGTGTAGCAAAATACATTTCGTATTTACTTCTAAAAATAATTTTTAATTCATTTCGATAAAAAAAAATATTCCTGCAACCACTAGAACACAAACCTCTTTTTGAAAAATTACCTTTCATTTATTTGAAAACTAATGATCTCGCTCATTGTATTGAAAAATCCACCGGATGGTTATACTATGTATTATATAACACTGATAAAGACGTAGCCCAAATATTCTTCGGTGTAAGACGATTCATTCTCTCCGGTAGCATCTCGCAAACAATTCCAATTTCTATTTGTAAAAATCTGCCTCGTTAATTCCGGACGGCCGTCAAGAAGAGATACCAGAGCAGCTAAACACATCCACTGACACACCTGCAAATCAAAACTTTGAGGAGAAACATTCTGCTGGCATTGCAAACGGAATTGCAAATAGAGACGAGCAAAATAATTCCTTTATCCGAAAATAAAAGTTCAAAGACAAGTTACCGGAAACGGCGGATTCGCAAAACTAGCAACTGTAATTTTTCTTTTCTAAAAGAATATTTGATGTATGGTCGGGCTGCTTGTTCGGCGATTGCTGAGAAAATGCCCCAACAATGCATTCGGGAATCTTCAAGGAGTAGTCTTAGATTTGCATAGAATGCTTCCTAAGGGAATGTACACTTTGAGAATTACTCTCCCAGGTTTTTTGTTTTGTTGATATTGTTGATGATTCTTTTCCACTCAAAATGAGTGTTGTACATTGGTAAACCGTAAATATTATACAACGGAAAAACTTTCGCGGACGAGCAAAGTTTTCCGCCATACTGCAGAAAATGGAAGCCCATTCGTATTTCCCGAATGCGCTTCATTGGAAATCTTTCGGTTTTGTGTGAGGGAAGTCGCCGTATTAAAAGTTTGATTGGGAATGAAAAAGTTTTTATTCATGGTTGTTTTAAAATTTTAATTATTATTAAAAGTTATGCATAGCTTGCTTCGATTCTAAGTTTACATTAGACTCTTGTCATATGAAATTTCTCAAATCATAAACTTTAGTATCCTTTTTTCAATTCCTACTATTAGTTCACGCTCTCCCTATATATATCTTGTTCAAATTTTCAATCGTTAATAAAATATTTTTTATTCATCCAGTTTCCTCCAGTTCCAATTCATCCATTCAAATACATTTTTTGAACTTTGTAGTGGATGACACTTGATGATAAATCTAATTAATTAATTTTTATGTAATTAATTAAATTAAATTTTTTTAGATTTAAGTTGCATGTATCTAATAATAGATGTCGCCAGACGTGAGGGAAAATTTCAACTTTATTTTGTAAAGGACTTATCTACAATATAGTGAAAAACAAGTAGGAATTGACTTTAATTTTTTTAATTGTTTGAGTGTTCCGCTATGCAATTCAGCAATAAATGATGGCTTGCAATATTATAGGTATCCATTGTTAGTTGATGTTATTTATTATTTATAATTATGCATTTTTAGTTTTTTTCTTTAAACATTTTTTTTATGTTGTGTTCTATAATGTCATTATATATCTACCAAACGATGATGATATTACACTTTTAAGCCTGGTAATTGTATTTGGGTGTTCGATATTTCCCTGTATTTGAGTATGTTGTTTTATGAGCTTCTATTTGGGTGTACGATACTGACCTTGTATGTATGTAAGATACTGTCCTTATTTGCAAAGAGGTAAGCTGTCCTGCATACTACCTTATATATGGGTGTACGATACTGCCTTGTATATGGGTGTATTGACACTTCCTCCCTATTAGAAAGAAACATTCTGTACAATACGCATAGAATGCTTCCTATGGAATGTACTTGAGAATTACTTTCACATGTTTTTTTGGTTGCTGTTGTTGTTGTCATCTTTTCCACTAAAATGAGTTTTGTGCATTGGTAGAATGTAATATTATATTACAGAAAACTCTCAGGACGAGTGCCTTCAAGCTTGGTAAATATGGAAGCAATTTTGAGTTCCTCCGCTTTTGAAAGGCGCGCTTGCTCGACATCATTTGCTGTAGAAATCTTCGCATTTTGTAGAGAAATAATTGAAGATGATTGTTGAATGTGTTTTTATTCATCCATGGTTGTTTTTAAAATCTTATCCATTTCTAAATGTTATATAGGTTTCGATTCATTTCAAATATCGCAAACAAATATTTACGTCTAAATCTACTTTGAAGATACAGAAATCACACAATGCATTTCTGCTTCATTGAAAATTTGAAGATATCTATTGGTTTTAAACCAAACAAATTCAATGCATTCATATCGCCATATCGTTTTACTGACTTGATCCGGGAAGATATTTATACATTTGCGCATGCATGAATTTAGCGTTTGGAAATATCTGTTGACTTCTTCATAGTTATGTGTGTTGATGTTGTAATTCATATTATGGACACATAGAACCACTCGTCCAAAAAATGATGACACTTTCAGGCTGAAATTGTTTTTGTGCTTGAGCTACGTATGACTTTCCCTGTGTTTGAGGTGTGAAACGAATAGCTTCCATGTATGCCTGGTTTCACAATGCTCTCCCTGTGTTGGGTTATGAGATGCTTCCCTGTATTTGCAAATGCTTCCTCTGTGTTGCGTGAACACTTCCCTGTGTATTTGGGTGGTACGCTTAGAGCTTCTCTATATTGCAATACTTCCCTGCATCTTTGGGTGTACGATACTGTATCTGGGTGTACGATACTTTCCTTGTATCTGGGTGTACGATATTGACCTATATTTTCGGATGTGCATGAAACTTTCTTCTGTATTCGGCTGTGCGTATCGACTCTAGGTTTGATCGTATAATATTTCCCTTTATTTGGGCTATCCGTATAGCCAGTATTTGAGAGGAGTGCTGCTACGACCTGTATATGCAAGTAATCAAATGCAACGTTAAGCTAAAAAGCTATGCAAGAATAAGATTGCTTAATAAAAGAAATAAAATGTTGCCTTTAATTATCAGAATTTCAAAATTGTTATTAATTATTTCGATTTGTAAGAAAATTTGAGATTTTAAATTAATCATTAATAACGATCTTCATTAACATTAAATCTATTATTTTAATGTAAAACTTAAAAATTAAAAAAATCATTTTTTTTTATTTACATTTTTGATTTTGTATTTAGGATTGTGCCCCAAATATTCAGGAGAGTAACACCTGTGAGTTTTCTATATATTATTATTTAATAAAATTTGTCAAAAACGACAATGACATGGGTAGACAATGTTTCGCATATTAGGAAGGAAGAATTTTTAATACTCGTGCATTTTCAATACTTTGTATTGAAAATATATAATGAAAGCATTAAAAAAATATCCAAATTCAATTACGATCAGTTTTAATCGAGTTTTTTTCATTATATCTAACAGCCATGCTTGCCAACAGTGATGTTCCACAAAAATGAAGTTCGTTAACTCAGCTGGCAGCTAAGTTCTTTGGTGTGTCAATGGAGTTCAAAGTTTCTAAATTGTTGCAGGGGACTTGTATTATTAATATAAAAGATGAAAATACTTTTGTTGAAGTGATAGATAGGGTGCAAATACTTCAAATTGTAACAAGCTCAGGGAATAATGATTCTATGGAATATGTATGTAAAATGATTAAAATTTGTTTTACCAAGAATAAAATTCATTTTTCTTTACAGTTCAATCCATTTAAACAAATATAATTTCCATTTCTCGAATATGGCAAGAAGCAAATATTACGCTACAAATCCACTTTGAAGATACAGAGAGATCCACAATGCATTTCTGCTGCCTTATAAAAAATGCGCCTCGAAAGATATCTATTGGTTTTTAAAACCAAACAAATTCAATGCATTCATATCGCCATATCGTTTTCTGACTTGATCCGGGAAGATATTATACATTTGCGATACAATTTAGCTGAAATATCTGTTGAATATCATAGTTCAAGTTAGGCATATATCATAGTTCAAAAACATTTTTCGATTTTCAAAGATATTTCTCTACAATTTTCAAAAGGAGTAAATTTTTAAAGTGGAAAATAGTTTTGCATTGAGAAGCCATGCCTTTTAAAACCCAAACATGCACAGCGCTTTTTGAACCATGTAGGCGTTTTATTGAAATTTTGTATTCAGTTTTAGTTGTTTGACATGATGAAACAAATGCAGTTTGAAATATAATTATCGTCATTAAGTGTAGGAATATCTTTTAATAAAATAAATATTAACTATAAGATACATTATTAAGACATTGTAATAACATAAAATGACGAAACTTGCTTTGCAAATGATAATATAAAAATGCTGAAATTTTTCTTTTTTTCTGATTTTTCTATCCCCATAAAAGTACCTTTTTAAGTATATAAAATCAGTGGTTCTGTTGTTCTAGGGCAAACAATTAAATGAAATGTAAGCAAAAAATTTAAGTACAAGAAGTTTTTAGTTATTTTCACATGAAAAAACAAAAGCATTTTGAAATATAATTATCGTCATTGTGTAGAAATATCTTTTAAAAATAACGATTAACTATAGATACATTATTAAAGACATTGCTATAACAAAAAAAATAAACTTGCTTTTTAAATGATAATGCATAAATGTTGAAATTTTTTCTCATTTGTAATTTTTTCCTATTCTCATATAAGAGCTTTTTTTTTAAGTATATAAATCAGTGGTTCACTTGTTGTATTTGCAAACAATTCAATGAAATGTTAAGCAAAAATTTTAATCAATACAAGAATTAAAATAAAACACATGTCTGAATTTCAAAAATTGTTTTAAATTATTTTTTTTTGATTTGTAAGAAAATTGAGATTTTAACTCGCCTCCTCCCTGCAAATGCTGAATTTGCTACATATCTGAAATTCTCCTGGTAAATGATGGCGGCCTGATGGCCAAACCGCTCTAGCCTTTCGTACAACGCTTCAGGTTCGAATCGCATGGATGTTTATGAGTGGTTCAGAATCCCCGTTAATCTGTAGATACCGGTCTGATTAACTCAAAGTGTGCACAAAAGACCGTAAGAGCGACGCAAACCAAACCTGGTAGATGACGAGGCTTCAGGTTCGAATCACAGTGGCACAGATGTTTGTGAGTGGTCCGGAAAAGTTTTAAACTGTGAAACCCGGTCTGTGTAGCGACATGTGCATAAGGTGTGCATAAAGCGACAAACAAAAACCAAAACTGAAAATGACATGTTGTCAATGTGTGTCCGGCCCCTTCAGACACAAAACCTTGTACTGAATAAATGTTAAAATTAGGAAAGTAAAAAATTATGCAATTTCATTCATGAAGTTTATTCAAGATTTGCTCTTTTTTAATACTTACTTTTTGGGGATTACAGTGTCATATTATCGTTTATTTTTTTTACATTGTTTACTTCATTATAGAACTAAATTAAGAAAATTGTTCGATTTTCAACTTAGCTTAATATATACAAATTATTTAAGTAATATCTGTTTAAGTAAATATTTGTGTAATTTATATTTTACGGTTAAACCAATTTAACATAAAAATCTTCGTAACAAAATATATATATATGAAGAAAGAAATGAGTTCTTATTCGAATTATGCATATACATCTATATTCTATTAGCCGCTTTTTGTATAATAAGCAATGAATATGTATGCGCAGTAATTCTAAGGAACATGCTTATGGTACGAAATAACCAGGAATACAGATGAACTAATATAAATACATTTTTACTCATATATGAAAAAGTATCGTGTCCCAAAAAGATAATTTATATGTAAATTTATAGTTAAGTTACCCGTTTATTCCCAACTTTTCTATTTATTTTTAGATTAAAGACTATTTTAAATAAATCAAAAGATATCAAAATAAAAAAAAATATTTTTATATTATATTACATAACCAAAATACATTAAAATTATAGTTGTATTCATAATATTTATATAGCCCTATCTTAACCATTAGATGTTACTTGGGATAATAAAAGTTGTGATCCCTAGATAGTGTAATATAATGGCATCAATATATAATGAAGCTTTTATCAAATTCCATAAAATTGCAGCATATTAAACTTTACAAAAAGTACCATGTGAATTTCATATTTTTAATATAAAAATTTTATGTTATCATTTAAATAATTTAAGAATGGTTTTTGTATAATCTCTATAGCGCGATTTTTTTCTGAAATGTACATTACACATAAGAAATGTATTCAAGAATGTATTAAGAATTTAATTATTATAAACAAATACCTAAATCATCTCGGTAATTTAATATTTGTATCAAATTTTCAACCTAAGCCTTCTGCACTTAAGGTGCAGAAGTTAATATTTTACTGTACATTAATGGCCGGCAAAGTAACGTGAGTAAAATATACATTATTTAAACAAAATATTTTTACAAAATTTAATCTAATCAGGAGTATCTTAAAAAAAATTGTTAATAAAAATATTTTTAATTAAATCTAAGAAAATTATGAATAAAAATTTATTTTTAAATATAAAAATATTTCCCAGCATAAATATTATTAAATTAATTATAATTTTCAATTGACGATTTCACAGTTCTTAATTGACCACGTTAATAATCGGGTGACTACGTCATAGTTCTCGACCGACATAATTCAAAATTAAGGCCGTCATAGTTTGTACCAGCATAATTCTCAATTCACAGCATCAGAATTTTCAGTTGACGGCATCAATGATTTCAGTTCATGGCATCATTGATTTTAATTGACGCCATCATAGTTCTCAATTAACAAAGTCATTTGTTTTCATTTTACCACGTCATAGTTCTCTTGATGACATCATAGTTCTCTAATAACAAAGTCATTGTTTTCATTTTTACCACGTCATAGTTCTCTTGATGACATCATAGTTCTCAATTAACAAAGTCATTGTTTTTCAAAGACTTTTACCACGTCATAGTTCTCTTGATGACATCATAGTTCTCAATTAACAAAAAGTCATTGTTTTCATTTTACCACGTTATAGTTCTCTTGATGACATCATAGTTCTCAATTAAACAAGTCATTGTTTTCATTTTACCACGTCATAGTTCTCTTGATGACATCATAGTTCTCAATTAACAAAGTAATTGTTTTCATTTTACCACGTCATAGTTCTCTTGATGACATCTTAGTTCTCAATTAGCAAAGTCATTGTTTTCATTTTACCACGTCATAGTTCTCTTATGACATCATAGTTCTCATTAGCAAAGTCATTGTTTTCATTTCTCCACGTCATAGTTCTCTTGATGACATCATAGTTCTCAATTAGCAAAGTCAAAGCTTGTTTTCATTTCACCACGTCATAGTTCTCTTGATGACATCATAGTTCTCTTGATGACATCATAGTTCTCAATTAACAAAGTCATTGTTTTCATTTTACCAATGTCATAGTTCTCCTTTGACATCTTGAGCTCTTTCAATTAGCAAAGTCATTGTTTTCATTTTTACCACGTCATAGTTCTCTTGATGACATCATAGTTCTCCATTAGCAAAGTCATTGTTTTCATTTCTCCACGTCATAGTTCTCTTGATGACATCATAGTTCTCAATTAGCAAAGTCATTGTTTTCATTTCTCCACGTCATAGTTCTCTTGATGACATCATAGTTCTCAATTAGCAAAGTCATTGTTTTTCATTTCACCACGTCAAAGTTCTCTTGATGACATCATAGTTCTCTTGATGACATCATAGTTCTCAATTAACAAAGTCATTGTTTTCATTTTACCATGTCATAGTTCGATGACATCTTAGTTCTCAATTAGCAAAGTCATTGTTTTCATTTTACCACGTCATAGTTCTCTTGATGACATCATAGTTCTCAATTAGCAAAGTCATTTTGTTTTCATTTCTCCACGTCATAGTTCTCTTGATGACATCATAGTTCTCAATTAGCAAAGTCATTGTTTTCATTTCACCACGTCATAGTTCTCTTGATGACATCATCATAGTTCTCAATTAACAAAGTCATTGTTTTCATTTTACCACATCATAGTTCTCTTTGATGACATCATAGTTCTCAATAACAAAGTCATTGTTTTTCATTTTTACCACGTCATAGTTCTCTTGATGACATCATAGAGCCTCCCCAATTAAAAAGTCATTGTTAGCATTTTTACCATAGTTCTTTGATGACATTTAGTTTCACCAACAAAAAGTCATTTACTACGTCATAGTTCTCTTGATGATAAACATAGTTCCTCTTTAACAAAGTCATTGCTTTCTATTTACCACATCATAGTTCTCAATTAACAAAGTCATGGTTTCATTTCCTTTTACTACGCCATCATACTCCTGATGACAACATAGTTCTCAATTAACAAAAGTCACAGTTTTCATTTTACCACATCATAGTTCTCTTTGATGACATCATAGTTCTCACTAACAAGTCATTGCTTTCTTCATTTTTATCACGTCATAGTTCTGTTGATTATATCATATAGTTCTCAGTTAGCAAAGTCATTGTTTTCATTTTGTCTTTTCATAGTTCTCTTTGATGACATCATAGTTCTCAATTAGCAAAGTCATTGTTTTTCATTTCACCACGTCATAGTTCTCTTTGATGACATCATAGTTCTCTGATGACATCATAGTTCTCACTAACAAAGTCATTGTTTTCATTTTGCACACGTCATAGTTCTCTCTTGATGATCATCTTAAATTTCAATTAGCAAAGTCATTGTTTTCATTTACCACGTCATAGTTCTTGATGACATCATAGTTCTCAATTAGCAAAGTCATTGTTTTCATTTCTCCACGTCATAGTTCTTTGATGACATCATAGTTCTCACTAGCAAAGTCATTGTTTCATTTTCACCACGTCATAGTTCTCTTTGATGAGACATCATAGTTCTTTGATGACATCATAGTTTCAATTAACAAAGTCATTGTTTTCATTTTACCACATCATAGTTCTCTTTGATGACATCATAGTTCTCAATTAACAAAGTCATTGTTTTCATCATTTTACCACACCTACAGTTTTCCCGATGACATCATAGTTCACCAAAAGTGTGCCCATATGGTTTTCATTTTACTACGTCATAGTTCTCTGATAGACAAACATAGTTCCTCACTTAACAAAGTCATTGTTTTTCATTTTTACCACATCATAGTTCTCTTGATGACATCATAGTTCCTTACCAACAAAAGCTCTTTACATTTTACCACGTCATAGTTCTCCTGATGACATCATAGTTCCTCAATTAACAAAGTCATTGCTTTTCATTTACCACGTCATAAGCAGTTCTTTGATGACATCATGGTTCTCAATTAGCAAAGTCAGCTTGTTTTCATTTTACCACGTCATAGTTCTCCTGTTGATGACACATCATAGTTCTCAATTTAGCAAAGTCATTGTTTTCATTTCTCCACGTTATAGTTCTCTGATGACATCATAGTTCTCAATTAGCAAAGTCATTGTTTTCACTTCACCACGTCATAGTTCTCTTTGATATATCCGAGCTCACTAACAAAGCTATGTTTTTCATTTACCACGTCATAGTTCTCTTGATGACAACATAGTTCTCACTAACAAAGTCATTGCTTTCATTTACCATCATAGTTCTCTTGATGACATCATAGTTCTCAATTAACAAAGTTATTGTTTTCATTTTACCATGTCATAGTTCCCCTCTTTGATGAGCGATCATAGTTCTCAGCTCTCCATAAGTCCTCACCCTGTGTGGTCCACAGCTGCAGCTTGCACGTGGACTGAAGTGTGAATCCACTAGCGGCGGGGTTGCACTCACAAATTTCAGAAACCACCACACTGCCATCGATAGCATAGATAAGATCTCACGATAAACACGCATTTCTTTCAATAGACAGACTCTTAAGCGTCTTCCATCAAGACTAAGACTTCCTTGTTGAGACTTTTTTCGGGCTTTTCTCACATATGACTCATGTATGCGGTGCAGTTACCCCAAAATTTTACTGGAAGTATCCTTTCTTCATTAATCGCCGGTTAGCTATTCGTACACATCAAAGTAACACGCGAGAGTCATAGGTGTATACATGAAACCACTTTTTTGAGTATAAAAATTCTTACTTCACTGTTTTTAATAATATGTATCTCTTTTCAATTAATTTTTATGGGGAGTAATAAATTTTGTAACGAATATAAACTTCTGATGTTTTATAAGAGAAATGATATTGAAACTCCTTACTCTTTCAAAACGCAAGTGGAAAATTATTTTTTCTTTAAACAAACTTTAAAATGAGTTTCCCATACCAATAAGAATTTGGATTGATAAAAATTGAAACAATAATATTTTTGAAGAAGTATTACTCCATTATTAAGTCAAAACATATAGAAAATTTGGAAATTCAAAAATTTTATCACAAAATCTCGCATTCATTCATAGTAGGGGTAGTTTTACATATCGTCGAGGTTTTTCCATATATAAGAAAATCCTCATAATATTTTTCAAAAATTAGTTTATATTTTGCTAACGTAAGACCACAGGAAAGTTTTCAGACTGTAATATGAATAATCGGTATACATATTTTATGAAATATAAATTTCTATAGTATTCTTAATAATTTTCATATAAATTTAAAATAATCATTCCGAAGTTTTGTGCAAGTTTTAAACTATTTAAAAATAATCCTTTAAAATTTCTTAAAATTACAGTCTTAAAAGTATTAATCACGGACTTTATCTGATTTACACCTCAAAAAGTTATTGAAATGGGAAGAAAAAGAATATTCAGTAGCGCAGCAGCTGCGCTTAAGTGCAAGAGACGGAGTTTTTTAAAAGGAACTTAACCTTTCAGGAAAAGCATGTAAAATTTCTTCCCTTTCAGAAAAGGATAAAAATTTGATATTCAAGGATTTTCTTGCTTTAAACCACTGCAAACGGACAGTGAAACAGTGGAGATACAGAAGACAAGAATACAAAAATCCGGAAAGAAAGCTGGTAAACGAGCGCAGACTAGGAAACAATAAAAGATTTACCAATGTGTAAAGTGAAAGTACCTCGTTCCGTCTAGAATAATAATGCCTATACATCTATTTTCTTACACAGCCCAAAATAAATTTGCCTTAGAAAGCTTTCCTGTAGTCAGTTCTAAACTGTTCAAAGTAATGCACACCTAGTAATTAAGCAATGAATAATTAACTAATTGAAAATAATCACATTTTTGCCGCTTATTTTTTAATGATACGCTCATTTATTTCCATCAGCACATTGGTCGACGCTTTCGTGAACTTCATTAGGGAAGAATTTTGCACGACTGCAATAAACTGCAGTGTAAACAGGTGATTTTTTTGGAGTGTGGAGGGTTACTTATTAACAAAGCATGATCGTCACGTATTTTCTCGTAAACCCTCGAAGCTGAGCGCGCTAATATTAAAGATTGATCAATCGCGTTATCATTTTCCGCCTCGACAACATTAAAAATGCTTACATTTTGAGCATTTTACAATGTAGAACATTTTTACTTGTACATTTTTCTTCCAAAAACAATAGCATTTGCATTTGCCAACATTTTTACACACATTGGAAATTGTCAGCTCCAAGCAAATATTTTGGTTAATAATGGCAACTATACTCGACCTTTTGAACCCCTTCCATTTCGAACACTTTCTGCATACGACGAACATTTTCTTTTCTTTATTAAACATTTTCCGCCCGAAACAAAATTTATTGACATTCCCAGTGGCACTGGATTGCTTTCGCCAAACAAATCTGCTCAAAGTCAGTTTATAATCCCTGATAATGCCAAACATCTCTTATTTCAACAGATGTGCAATACTTCAAAGTCCAGCTCAAAATTTTTTAAATAATTTTTAAGCAATATAATGACTCAAAAAAAAACAAGATGAGCTGCTCATCATCCCTGGGTAAGCTCAGCCTGGTCCTTCATACTATAAATTTCATCAATTCTTACTAAATAGAGGTTTTTTCGCTGTCTAAAAATAAAGTTAAGTTGATAGCTCAAGTCATTGGCTCAGGAAAGCTCTGAATGAGTCCACCAAAGATGGCTTCAAGTTCCCTGAAAAATAAAACAAAATCTTGTTGATTCTCCTAGCAGTACAGTTATCAAATGGTTTCTGCAAAATCCAATGTTTTCAAATATCTTCACCCATAACGCCCCCTGCAGCAAAGTTGCTTCTAAAAACGACAAATGTCATT
>BPLR01016689.1:0-48645 GCA_021605095.1 Caerostris extrusa | reverse complement strand
AAGAAATAGTGTTCATCGCTTAGTTCTTAGTTAAATGAAAGTAATGATTATTAAAAATTAAATTAAGTAAAATAATTATAAAACAGTGTTAAAAATCAACATTATCTACCTCATTCATTAAATTAATGAAAATTAAACATTTTCTATTTGTTGAAGCTTAATTTGACCTTTTCATCATTCTTTACCAATCACTTCCTGAACAATACCAATTAAATTATCTAATAATTGAACGAAATACAAGAAAGCCACAGCAACGCGTGTCCGTTTCTTCTAGTATATATATATATATATTTTACAACAGTTGAAAGAAAATTCACACAAATTAAAAACATTAATTTAGTCAAATATTTAGGAATATTTATAAAAAAAAAGCATTATATATTACTAATACGAAAAATTTATTGTTATGAAAAAAAAAAAAAAGAATCATTTGAATAAAAATTTGTTTATGAAGTTAGCTTTCTATAGTGCCGCCTACCCTGTGATATATATTTCTTTGGAATTGTTATGAAAGTTTGCGAAATATTCAAGAAAATGTCATTTAGTAAATCGTTTCCAAATTAAAAGTTTGTGTGTGTATATATATACACGCTTGCGGAAATAAATCCAATAAATATATATATATATTGGATTTATTTCCGCAAGCAAAGATAACACTTATATCATGTGCATGAGTTTGAAAAGCAGAAATTTAACGAGGAAATAAGTTTTGCTCTTAGGTTTTAATTAAATGTCTTTTTTGTATTTATCTAGATTTTCTTATTTTAAAAAATAGTTTAATTCTACATTTTTAAAAGAAAAATTAATTGATATTTTAAGGTTTAAAAGTTTTTTTTAATACAATAATTAGTTATTTGCTATTATTGCATTTTTCCAATAGTATTGGATATTTATTTCAGTGTATTATATACTTACTTAGATATGATCTTTTATTTAGTTTCAATAGACATCATGAGGTGTTTTATTTGCTAAGGTTGTTTAAAAACACTCGGGATATAATTCTGAAAATTAAAAATTAAAAAAAAATCTAATTTAATAAAATCAATGGCATGTGTAAATTTTTATTTTAACTGAACATCAGCAGGTGTTTTTTTTTTTCACTTATGTGTACCATGAGCTGCCCATTGAAACATAGTAATTAGAAAACATACTTATCTGGGTCGTTTGAAAGAAAACTTGTAAAACTTCCATTAAGTAACCTATTATTGTGAAATATATATAAACATTGACACAATCGTCATATAATTTCCTAGTTTCTAAAAAAAAAATGATTTTGCAAGAGGATGTTGGCAATCATCGTTTGTGTATCTAAAAATTCCTTTTCCATTCTTTTTTAGATATTTTGTGTATATTTGTTTATATAATTAATGTGTATATTTAATTGCAAGCGAATGTCATTTCTATAAAAAATGTTTTTAATGTACTAGGATTTTCATCGATATTTTAATTGTTATTGATGTTATAAAATATTACAATATGTATCTTCTATGTATCATCTTAATTTTGACGGATAAAAATTCTTTTATTTCTATTTCAAAAGAATTCCATTCCAAAATTTTAATATTTCATATATTGCATTAATGATGTAAATTATTTTTGTTTTTTAATTAGTACTTGCTTTCAATTAGAAAATTATATAACAATTCAGTTTAAGGTTTTTGAAATAAAAGAATAATTGAAACCATTAAAAAGTAAAATATAAGAGGAAAAGTATTTTTATTAAATAATGTAGCATTATATCTGCAGAAGTTTAAATAAATATGATTGATAAAATTTGTATGTACAAAATTTTAAAATTTAATTTTTAAATCTCTGTAAAATAAATTTTTATTTAAAAATTGTTTTATTAAATTGCAAACTTGTAAAAATACCTGTTACCTGACCTTAAAAGGGATAAGAAAAATAAGCAAATATCAGGTTTTTGTAATTACGCATGTAACTTTTGTTGATTTTCAACTTTTGTTAGCAGATTCGTTGACAATAGGCAGTGAGGTCCCGCAATGTCTGAGAGAAGTCGTTTGCCCGATTCGTTAAGGTGGCGGGAGATCGGATGGATGGAAATGGGGTTGTCCCAGGTTGATGCTGTAGGCGTCTTAATATGCCTCACAGTATGGCCCACCATCTCGGGAATCAATATTAAACCGAAGTTTCTGTGTCCAGAAGACATGTTCCATGTCGACCATGAGCTAAAACACCTGCAGAAAACCGTTTCATGGCTCTTTCGGCTCGTAGGAGAAGAAGCATTTCTGTCCGCTAGTTGCGAAGGAGTCTTCACAATTCAGGTCTATGCAAGGCGACCAGTTGTGTGTGACCCCTCAATAGACGACAGAGAAGGGCCCGCTTATCTTGGGTAAGAAAACACGTTTCATGGACCACACAACGATGGGCTAATGTACTCTTTACAGACAAGTCTAGATTCACACTGGAGAGTGATTCAGGAATTCTTCTTATTTGGAGGGAACAAAGCACCAGATACCATCAATACAACACTGTTGAAAGACACAGTTACCGAAGTGGGGAATAATGGTTTGGGCAGGGATCTCACTTGATTACACTCATCTGCATGTGTTCCACGGAGGAACTGTGACTGGTTTCAGATGTCGGGACGACATCCTTCATCCATATGCCGGTGCAATTGGCAATTTTTTCATTTTGATGATCGAAATCACCGAGCTGTAGTTGTTGAGGAATATCTTGAGAATCTTGGTTTGGAGCGAATGGAATGGTCAGCTCTATCTCCAGACCTGAATCCGATGGAGCATCTTTGGGACTATCTTGGTAGACAGGTTGCTGGTTTAAGTCCTTCTCCAAGGTTTTTAATAGAGCTAGAACAAAAGCTTACTCCGTGTCTGGTCTTCGCTTCCCAATTAGGTAACTGACAACTTAATTGACAGCATGGAAAGTCGATGTCGTCAATGCATTCAAGCTAGGGGTGGGCATATTCCTTATTAAAACTCATTTTTTGTTATGTTTCTATGGCGTTTTTACCACATAAAACTGCGATTATTACTTTTCGAAGAATGGATTTTTCCAGCAAGGTTGCTTTTTTTTGTTGTAAATCATTTTTGTGTTTTTCTTATGTAAACTTCTATACAATACATAACTGTAGTCAATACATAACTGTTTTGTGCACATGTCATCCAAATTTAGTATTTCTACATTCATTCATTTTCAAATTAGGCGCAAAAAACCGGTTGTTTCTTAACTTTTGGAGGGGCTGTATACTTAGTTAATGAATGAAATAATTGAAATTTTATATATTGTCCCCTTTCGGTAACCTTAAAAATTATGGAAATCTTGTCAATAAAATTGGTGGGCATACTATTTATGACTCGCGGAATCAATTGTGCTAAAAATCTCTGGCTCCATGATGGAAGAATTTTCAGTCAATGGTTAATTAATTGTTAATGAATGTACCATAAGTTATTTTCTTCAAACCATTTCCAAAGATACCACTTCTGTGAAGATCTAATAATAATCACAAAAGTTATTAAGGGCTTGGTTTGTACAGTTATTTTTGGTCAACTTGTACATTGAATTATATTTTTGATGAGTAATATAATATAAAGATTAACAATGATGACTAAATATTAACTTGCATTCCGTCTAGTTTTATTTACGTTATTATTTAATATCTAAAAAATATTGAAATAAATGCAGTTTTTTTTTTTTTTTTTTTTTTTTTTTTTTCTTCTGAAAAGTAGTGAAGTTTTTAAAATATGGTCAAATGTTTTTAATTAAATTGGTCCTATATTTAGGTTATTTAAAGCATTTAATAATTAAGTTTTAGTTATTTTATTGTATATTTTATGAAAGGAAAAACATATTAAAGATTGAGAAATGTTTTTTTTTTTAATTTTAGGAAATATTTAATTGTATTTTATTTTTATGCTGTGTATATATATATTTTTCTTTCCCTAGGAGATAAATTAAAGTTGCAGAATATGGTCCAGATGGCCTGGACTTTTTATCAATGATAGGTATTTATAAATTTTAGATTTAACTTGTGAATCTTGAAAGAAAATATTTATAGATTTGTTACAGAAAATAATTTGTTTCAGCCTTTGTACAACTTTGTGCCTTCAGTTTGAGCCAGAAGTTATTGCCATTGCTGTGATGTATCTTGCCGGAAAATTCAGCAAGTTTGAAGTTGTTGATTGGGACGATCGTACTCCATTACAGAAGCACTGGTGGGATATATTTGTGGAAGGGATGTCAATTGAGCTTTTGGAAGGTAAAGGGTGCTTGCTTTTTTTTAAAAGTTCTCTTTTTAAATGATATTTATTGAAAAATGTTTGGGCAATATTGTAATTAATAAACAGGTTGATTTAGCTTCAAGTATCTCAAAATAAATTATTAATGAAAAGCATTTACAAAGACGATTTACAAAATTATATTAAGCAGGTTATAATTTCATATATTCTGTACAAACATTACTGTATTTATTATAATTAATTAGTGTTTTAAAAATGATTTTTGAATAAATATTCAAACATAAAAAAAATATGCTTAAAATTTTTTATATTATTAAATAAAATGTTTAAAAGATTTTAAAAAACCCCAACTACATGGGTTCATGCTACTTATTTTTATTCCAGTATCTCCTGCATTTTTTTTGTAAAAAAAAAAAAAAATTGTAACTTTTACATACAATTAAGAAATAATTAGTTAACCTTTCAACTACTTTATACAAAAATTTCAAAATAATGTATTTAAGATAAAATGCTTTAATTAAATTCTATTATGTTAAGAATTGAAATAAAAAAGAACCATGTCGGAAAATTAAGATTATATTATGCAGTTTTTATTAAATTGGTATTTTTTTTCGTAGAAATTAAACTGACTCATATCAATTAATTTCTTTATGATAATGAACCACAAAATTTAATTTAATCAAGGAGCTAAAGGAGTTTAGAATTGTATTTTACAGTCCAATTGAATTGGTTCGCTTGCTACAGTTTGTATATGAATTAAAAATTATTACTAATGTGTAATAAATTATAAAATGAAAATATATATCTGCTGTATCTGTTAAAAAGATAACTATTTTAAACAAGGTAAAGTATTATATTTATTAAGAATGTTATATTCTGATTATAGTTTTTACATTGTAATTTTAAGATACATTTTACTTTTAGATATTTGCCATCAGGTCTTAGATTTGTATTCTACTCAATTTCCAACCATCCTCAGGATTCACCTCCTGCAACTCCACCGACAAAATCAACCAGGAAGATATCTCAACCCGTGAGTTTCATCTACTGATATGCTTGTGACATATTCTTACCTATTTGATGTTTTTTGCTGCTTCATGCTTGATGTATTTCATTTCCAAAATGGATATTTGAATTTTCTTGAACATTTCTAGCATAAGTTGGTCATATAAAATTTTGAACAATTTCCTTCATTCTGAAAATGGTGTAAATATGCATATGGAATATGTAAATAAAAATCTATCAATAAATTTCATGGATTTCTGCAAATTTATTATTTTGATTTGTCTTAAATTTAAAAGAACAAAATATTTTACTATTGATAGCTAGTTGTGATTTTAATTTTTGTCTTAAGGATAATTAATAAATTTTTTCTTCATTTTTAATTTGTGACTTAAATTAAAAGTATTGAATTTTTTTTTATTTTTTTTTTTTACATTTGATGTATAAAATTATGTAATAAATTAATGTATTAAATAACTTTTAAATAATTTTTATATACAGTAAAAATAGGCTTACTATTTTTTATATTATTAAACAAAATCTTTAAAAGACTAAATTAAAAAAAAAAAAAAAAAAAAAAAAAAAAAGACTAGATGGACATGCTACTTTTTTGCTGTATTTTTCTTTTCCTATAAACTTTCATTTTCTGTAAAAATTTGATTGTAACTTTGATATACAATTAGTTAACCTTTTCAAATTATTTAGTTTAGATTGTTAAGGGGAAGAAAAATCCACAAGCATTCTTAAACATGAAAGAAAAAGTATATATTTAAATAAAACTAGGATTACTTACGTTATGCAGTTAGTTATACATTTGGTTAAATTTTTGTAAATCTTTGAATGTTTTATGTTTTATCTGGTTTTGATTATATATTGAGTTATGCAGTTTAACATTTCCTGTTGAAATGTTAATGTAAATTATGAAAGTAATGTTCTGCATAACAAGATTTCTTAATTAAAATTTTTAAAAGCATCTTGCTTGTTACTTTATAAAATTTTTATTCTCTTCCCCCTCCCCCTTCATTTCATTGCTCCTTTAAACCACTTATTTAAGCACAAATTGAAATTCTTTTGACTTGACTATGACCATACTTCTGGATTATCAGTTTATGAAAGCTTATTTAATTCAATTGTAAAAGCTATTATTTGCATTTAAAAGTAAGATGCAAAGCTTTAGAGAAAATTCATATAAAATTTTGAATGCAGATGACTGAAATTGATTTTTTTTTGTTTGTTTAAATTCACTGTATAAAGTGTAAAGGAAATTGTGTTTATGGAATTAACTTACCATTGTTTGCTGCTAAACTACTTACATATTTTTCAGAAAAATTTTACTTAATGGCAATGGTATATATTTAAAAAGGGTTTTCATAGGTAATGTTAAGATTAAATAAATTATATAAACTATAATCAGTATATTGTATTTTATGAAATAAAAATTATTTTATATTGTATCGGTTTAAAAATTTTTTAATGGAGAATATTAAATATTTACTTAAATTATAATATTGTTTGAATGTACTTTTTATAGCTACTGTATTTGGGCTGTTGTAGCATTAGATTTAATTTTGTAACTCTTGGAATTTTTAAATGTGATTCATGATGATCTACTATATAAAACTTAATTGTAAAATGCTAATAATAAATATAACAGTTTAAAGTTTTGACTCTATCAAATTAGTTTAAAATCTGTATAAGATTTTCTATGTTAATATAACTGAGAGTTATAGGTTAATAAAATTAAGATTATTAACATATTATTATTCATAACTCACTTAACAAACATTTTAATTTTTAATTATTTTATGATTACTTTTATAAAGTTTTTATGTGCTTAAATTCATATAATTACTTATTTTTTTAGCCGTCTCCAGCGGAAGTATCAACTTCTCCAGCTCAAATCAAAACCTAAAGAGGTAGTTGTCGGTCAGCCAATACCTAGATTAGAACCTGGGGAGCTAAAAAAAGAAAAACATCACAACCAGAAATAAAGAGAGAATTGTTGCAAAATAAAAAACGCAGACCACAAGAAGGCAAAGCAATTCCCATTATTACTAGCAGTAGTGGTTCACCAAAAGGAAAAGAGCACTCAAGTGTCGGCACTCATCCTCCTTCCCCAACCACACCAATTCCTCTGGAAAGAATTTCCAAACCCATTAGTAAACCAACAGAATTGCCTGCTCAGCAATGTACAACTGATGTTGCTTTCATAACTGGCATCTCGTCTATAAATCAACAATCGTTTCCACAAACCGTACCAATTTTATCAACAGATATTTCTTCAAAACCTGTAGCTATTTCAACTGTCGCTAATGTGGCTTCAGTGCCAACAGCTAGTTTTTCTCCATCTATTCCACCTCCTACTGTGACATTTTCTCAATCTGCTCCAACATTTTATTCTGGTGTTTCTATTGAAAAAACTTTTACAAATATACAACAACCTCCTCCTCAAATATATCCTCATCAATTTCAGCATCCACCACCTTCTGGTCCACCTCCACCCACAGGGCCTCCACCACCTCCTACTGGTCCACCTCCTCCAGGCTTGCCTCCTTCAAAGTTTAATGACCCACCACCTCAGTTGCCTGCTATGCCACCATTTAATTCTCAGTTTCCTCCTCCCAGGCATCAACGTCCACCCCTTCCTCCAAATATTCCTCCACCTGCTCCAATGCCTGGTATAACCCAACATCCTCCACCACCTCGCCCTCAAGGTCTTCCTCATGTAGCTGGTATAAGACCAGTTCCACCCCCTAATTTGCCTAATGTCAGACCACCTCGTATGATGTCTGACAACCGTTTTGGCCCTAGACCACCTGGTACAGATGTGTTTAATTCCCGTCCTCCAGATTTTAGACTGCCAGGCCCAGATTTCGGACCAAGATCAAGATTTGATGGTGACAATCAAGAATTTAGGGGAAGGAAGGATTCTGATAGTCCGTTTCCACATGATCGGCCATTTCCTGAATTTGATCCTGGTTTTCACAGGCCACCACAACCTAATCAGTTTGGACACATTTTTGACAGGCCACCTAGACCACCAATGAGATTTCCCCTTGAGCCTCGCAGAACTCCAGAAAGAGGTTCACGTCCTCCAATGGTAATAATATGTCACAACCTCAAGGAGCACCTACAGGAATACCACCTGTACGAATAACAGGAAGGTACTAAACAAAAAAAATTTTTATATTATGTTTTTCCATAGTTTTAGTAAGTTTTTGATTGGTCTTGTCTGAGTATATTTTCTTAATGTATATAAATTGTAATTTGCTTAGCATCATCAAAGCCTTTGTATAGAATAAGTTTTTAAAAAAAAATATTTTCTTAATAAGCATAGGTTGTAATATACATTTATATTAGCGTTGAATTTGTATAGAATACATTTACTGTCACTTAACAATTCATTCCATGATACTAGTATTCATTCACTATTTATAATGCTGTTGATAAGCCTTTATAATTGATCAGTGCATTATGAAAGGAAATATGGATTCAACTTAAAAAATGTTTTCAGACCATAATTTAGAAGAAAAAGTTTATTACAGCGTTTTGTTTTAAATGTTACTTTATAATGTGGTGTATGTAATTTTACAATATTTAGTACTGATGTGTAAAATTTTTTGCAAACATTTATGTGCATGCATAATTTCTATGTTTTTACACTGTACAAGCTGCTTTTATTTCAATAATAAAGTTAACTTAATTAAAAAAAAATCATTATAATCTTTGTATACTAGAATATTCCATTACTTATATGTTTGACTTTTAAAATATATAATAATTTTCACCATTCATATAGAACATATATGTTTAATAAAATTAATTACATTTTAAAAACATTGCACTATTTTATAAACATCTTTTGGAGAATAAAAGTAACAATTTTTTATTAAGTAACAATTATTGATTATTATTATTATTTGTAATCACTAAATATTGAGTGATTTAAAAAAAGGAAAGTTTTCTTTCTAATTTTATTCGAAGATAAAATGTTCTTCTTGTGGAGGTATCATTTAAATATCACCTTTCACATACATTCTTAAATATATTCATATAATTATGAGATAACGATATGTATGTTTATGTGAAATTGTTTAAATATTCATTTATTTGTATTATATTTGTATTTATATTTCATACATTGTGTAATTGTCTTTGTGCTCCTTGTTTGTTATTTAAGAATGCTTTGGTTTCAAATGCTGCTTTACCATCATTTTCAGTTTTTTTCTTATGGTAAAATACTAATTCACAATAAGTAAAGATTTTATGATTTGTGGATATTTCCCCTTGTTTCATAAATGCTTAATTCCTTCATGAATATTTTATTAAAATGTAGCAACTCTATGTATGTATTTAGCATTATAAACATTAAATTTTATATAATGAAATATCTCATTATAGAATATTGTGTTATATGCCATTCAAAATAATATTCAGTAATAATTTAATTTAATGGTGAAGCAGCTGTTATTGCCTTTTCTTTTAAATCTTCTATTTTTTTTTTTTTTTTTTTATCTGAATTTTGCTCTTGTGCCTGTGTAAAGTTTTATCTGCAGTAAGATATTATTAAATTGAAAGATCATTTGTAAATTATGTAAAGGTAACATAGATCATGATTTGTAAAAATATCATGATTAAAGGTATTGCTCATTGTTGCATATTTGTTTGTTATCATTTATTACAAATATAGAAAATGATTGTCGGTTTTTGAAAATTTGCAGTACTTCAAATTATGTTTTTACCATTAACTGACCATGCAATAAAGCAATGTGATGCCTTGAATAATTATTAAATTCCCAACAGCATTGAAACTTATGTTCAGTTTATATCAAAATTTTTTTTTAATGTTTTTCCTTAATTTTATAAGATATTTATTTTAAAATATAGTATAATTATTTAATAATACTGAATTCTTTTTAACATTATTTCATTGGCTGACTGATATACATCACTGTGTTTTTGTGTAAACTTGAAGCCATAAAATATTTGTTTAAAAATATTTAAATCTCAGTTTTATCTAATTTTTTTTTTTATTATAACTGATTAGTTATGCATTTTATGTCTACTAAATTAAATGCTGATTGATTTCTGCCCTAGAAATTTAATTGTAAGTATGTGTTGTAAAATATATTTGGATTGGGAAAAATAGTGAAAAAGTAGCAAAATTATTAGTATATTAAATTTTTGACATTAACTTTATATTGGTCTTAGTGTATCTAAGAAGGAAAATAGATTTGATTTTAAAGAAATTTACATTATTTGTAGATAATTACGATGTTAACCTGCTAAAATAATAGGGTCACAAAAATATTTATCAAAATTGAATTTGAAGCGCTCTTATAGTATTAATGTGCTACACTAGCAAGTGATTTATTAATGTAGTATTTAATGTTGCTATTTATCACGCTGAAACTTGTGCATTCTAACTTCCGAGGTTCCCCCCTTTTTTAATTTCCTATCTTTCACTCATCTTAAGTAATACAGCAAAATTAATAAGTTTTTCAATTAGAATCGCACATACATATATATGTAAATTCATAGTAAAAAGAAGGAGAATCAATATACTTAATGGCATCTAGAAAATTTAATGAATTTCAAATTTATACATTAAGAGGTTTTTGAGCTCATCAACTTGGAAATAGATTTTGCTTGCATTTAAGGAAATTGTTCACTTAATTTTTCTAATACATGCTCGTCAACTTTTTCATTCGAAATTCATGTATGCTCTTTAATTTTTTTTTCTCGTTTATTTGATCTTGTAACTTTTATTTGCCAATTCTGCAATTTTTTTAATTGAGTTTTGTACTAAGATATAATATTCTGTACCTATTTCAGTTTTTTGTGGAATATGATTGGATATTATTTTCTAATTGCTATAATTGCAAATATTTCTCCACAAAAAAAAAAAAAAAAAAAACCCGTTAATAAGTTAATGTGTAATAAGGTTATAGATAAGGTAGATTAATAAATATATATATCAAAATGTGTTTCTTGTAATTTTGCTGTATTACTTATAAAGAATGTAATTTAAGAAATAAAAATGGAAGGAATAAAGGAAATAAACCATTGAAGTTTGACCTTAAAACTACTGGAGTGCTAACTAGCATTTTGAATCGTTATGCCATGAAATTACTTGTGAGCATAATGCTTTAACAGTATAAAAGTGCTGAACAATTTTCACTCTGTTTTCTTGAATTACTGAGATACGAGTGCTATAACTTTTATCATTTAACAGATTAATCATGATTGACACATATAAATTTCAATCGAGTTGTGGACAGTTGTTGATCTCTCTCTATATATAAACATAAAATTGTATTGTTAATTTCAATTAATCTTTATTTAACAACATATTCGTCATAAAAGCAATTGAATTGTAATACAAGTTATAAAAGAAGAAAAAAAGCAAAGTTTATGTTCAAATTGTACAAGGACAATGCTATAAAATTTATAAGTTTTTGTATTATTTAAATTTTGCTTTTGACTTATCGTTGAATAACATGGAATAAAAATTAAAATTAAATGCTGGTGATAAAAAATATTTTGCATAAGCATTCTTTTAGTTTTAATGCTTTTTATAAGGTAAGTTATTAATTAGTTATGTCACTTAGTATTTGTTTAAAAATTTTACTTTTATTAGTACTTATAATTTCTTTTATTAATTATTCTGTATAGAATTGAGTTAATGAAAGAAAAAAAGTTTGCAACTAAACTAAACAAAATTGTAATTGTAAAAAATTATTTACATTATTTTAATAAACATATCTGGATATTAAGCATTTAATATTGAGATTATAAATTTGCTATAATTATGAAATGTTTTTTATTGACTTATTTGTAATCATACATATGTATCTTTGTCATTCTGTAAGTATTTTTGTAAATTAAAGTTTGTTGAGAAATATGTACATTTTTGGGTTAAAATGAAAAAGGAATGATTGCTCTTTTTTTTTTTTTTTTTTTTTTTCGCTAGAGATTCACAAAATGTGGGTATATTAAAAATTTTTTTTTGGTAAGCATATGGATTTTCCTTTAAACATGGATTTTCTTAAGTATTATAATGGTAAAATAGTTGTATTTTCATTTTATTTATGTAAATTGTGTGTATTTGATCTCTTGTTACAAAACTGGTTTAAAAATGTGCTTGTGCACTTTTTTTTTATATATAAAAAACAACTCTTAATTTATCAAATTTTCTATTTTCTTGTTACAATATATATATAAATATATTTAGTAATCATGCTCAAATTAATACTGTTTGTATTAACTCATTTGAGAATAATTTTCGAATTTTTTTTTTCGCAAAGCAATAATGTATATATACAATTAAATGAAAGTAACCTACAAAGTTGGATATGGTTGTAAATTTTATATTCAGATAAGGCCTGAATTCCATCTTTAAAATGAAATGTATGTTTTCTTTGTTCAAAACATTTATTATTTCATTAAAAACATCTATTGAATATTTTTTTTGAGCAGTATAATTTTGCAACCTCTTTGCATTTTTTTTTTTTTTTTTTTTTTTTTTTTTTTACATGGAATTTTATACTCCATGGTTAATCTTGGAAAACCTAAACATAAAAATGCCATCTGTAGATAGTTAAAATCAATCCATCTATCCTTAATTGGATAATTTTTATTTTGGTTTTCAATCTATGGACAACCTTATGTTTTCTCTTTTACCATATTCTAGGTCATATCAGGATTAAAGATCATTTTGTTTGAGGAAGCCCTTTTTAGTCGAATTATGCTACATTCAACTTTTCAGATTTTTTTTTTTAGTTAAAAGTATTTTATCAAAATCCTTACTATAAAAATTGGTACTTACGTATTAACGGTACCTTGGCGACAGACTTGGCGGTTTTAAGTGTCGCCAATCTTTATTATTTGGAATAAAAATATTTTGAAAGCGTTTTGATTTAATTGAAGTGTTTTATATATATTTTATTATTTGGAACAAAAATTTCAAGTGTTGATTGGCGCCAAATCTGTAGCTGCGGTTGGCGCGTGTGCTCTTTATTGGCGCAACTGTCGCCAAGGTACCGTTAATACGTAAGTACCTAAAATTAAGTAATACAAAATTTTATTATTTTTTATTTATTTTATTTTGTGTTGTAAAATGTACATTCTGAGACCTGAAAAACGCTTATGATAGTTTTACGAATTAAGTCATAAGTGTCAATGTAGTTGAACTAATTAAATCCTTATTGGAATAAGGAAAATTTTTAAATTCTTTTCGTTTCTGGAAGGCATTTTGTATACTCACTATTTTTTTCCATTAAAGAAACAATTGTATGGAAAATGTAACTCTTATTTGTGATCAATTTGTGATCCCCAAACTGTTTATTCGATAAAAATAAGTTTCCAAAACCAAATATTTAATCCTCTTGCATCAAAAAGCAACTGGGCTTTCTAAAATATTAATTTCAGAGAATTGGGATTAATTGGCTAATTTTTGGTATGTTTATTTGAACACCTTGCATCATTCCTCTCTCCCCTCCCTCCCCCAAAAGATATAGAGTATCATTTTTTCTGAGAATTACTTGGAATTTTTAACTAAAAAACATGTGATCAAAATCTGACTCCTTATTTATAAATTAAATGAAGGTGTTTATATATAAATAATAGCTATTTCCTAAAATAAAAATTAAATTGTTTTTAAAATAACAATCTCTTTTACCAATTAAAATATTTTTAGATTAGTGAAGATTTACAATCTTGCAAATTAATTGTTTTACTTTATTACAATGGCTAAAAAGTATGTTCTTTTATTCAATTGTATTAATTTTTATTGAACAATTGTCATGTGTGAACCTGATGTTGTCCTGGTTAGGGGTCCGTGATGTTATCTGAAAATAAGGGCCAAGCAAATGAAACTCAATTACAAACTTTGGCGGTAAATGGTATTTTGAGCCTGTTTTGAAATGTTTCATGAATAACATTAATCTTAAAGAATTTTCTGGAGGATTTGACTTTTGATTGAAGTGTTTTGTAGTATGGTTTTGAATCACTTTTCATGTTTTGCATTGGGATTTTAAACATTTGTATTTCTGGCTAAAAGTACTCGTAGTGCTTTGATCAATTCCTTCTTTTTGAAGTTTCATATTTATCACTTTTGGCATTTTCGCATGCTTATGGAGTTCTATAGTGCTTCTTATTGTATCTGGAATACTTCATTCTTCCTTTATACCTAGAATTTTCAAACTTTGATACATTCTTTTGGTTATTGAATGTGATAGTGTTTCTTGTAGAATTTGGAATACTTCATTCTACATTTATGATGACATTTATTTTACTTTTGTATATTCTTTTTAGAGATTCTTAAACAATTCATTCTTCTTGAAGTTCTTGATCTATTCAACATTGCTATATTCATGTGGCTATTTGAATTTGGCCACTCTTGTAGTATTCCAATCAATTGTTTCATATATCTCGTGTGTTATTAAACATTGGCATATTCCTGAGTTTATTCATCTGTTCTCGAATGTTCACACATTATAAGTTGAAATTTTGCGAGCAGATTTCAGCATTTTTTATCTTCTTTTTTTTATTTCACTTTCATTAACTTTGTTATGGTAATCTGTTTTACTTTTTGTTAAACAAAGTATAGAAGGAAATTAATCAAAATTAAGCGCAACCCATTTTTTTCCTTCTGATTTTATAAAGTGTTATCATGCGCATTGATTATGAATCTTTTCTCCAAAGCGCCAAATAAAGAAAATGGCTTAAATTGTTTTTTTAATAAAATTATTAATTTACAATTGCAAGTGCAAATTGATGATAATAATATATATATATATATATATATATATTTTAATGCAGCTGACAAACACTTAAGACAGCTGTCTTGGATGCCTTAAGGCAAGCGCTGCACAGACGTTACTCACTTTGCATTATCCAGGGGACGCGTGTAACTGAAAATAATCCACGGACGCGGAGTAAACAATACCCCCGCAACACTCTACGATCCTGTTAGACCGGGACCTACGGTTTAAAGTGGATTCCGAACCATTACAAACATCCATGGCACCGCCGGGACTCGAACCCGAAACCTGTGGTACCGAGCTCCAGAGCGCTAGCCATTCGGGCCTTATTGATAACATTGAATGACAAAAATTCCCACATATTTAAAATTTCATTTCAATAGTAGTAATGTATATATCGCGTGTATAGCCATATTTGAGATCAAATGGTAAGCATTCATTAGTTCCCTCACTTTGTAGTTCGATTTCTAACACAATGCCCATCTTCACATGCTTTGAGAAAGCAATCGGCCGTCATTTGATAAATTGTTATGTAAGTGCCTGGGGACTTTCTCCATATGCATAGAAAAAAATATAAAATTAACTTAAAGAGATGAAGAGGAAAAATTTTAAAAAGTAATTGTGTAAAAGTGAAAGTGAAGAAATTAGGATGAGCCATAGCTCATTTTACTCATTCTGTTTCACATAGTGCATCTCGAGTTCGAACAGAACGTGAGGGGAGCGATTTTTATGCGTCGCATAGCCCTTTCATTCTCAAGTGTGGACACAATCACGCAGTATAAATACATAAGGTGCTGAATTGACTATAAAAGTCGATCTATATTCCAGTCAGAAACATATCTAGCAAAGTATTCCGATAACACAAAGCAGACAGAATTAATCTTCCGTTTAGAACCAGTAAAAGTATGTTTTATAAGAACAAAAATCGAATCACGTGATAAAACCTTGTGACTGTTCGTAATAAAGTGGGCAATCAATAATTAATCGGACTAAAGTAAAATATTTTCTGTATTTCTAAAGTGTGTGTATATTTGCACAATTTTCCCGATGTTATTTTTCTATAAGGCTGAAGTATCAATAGTATATAGTTTTCCAAAAAAGGACGCATAACATTTTCCGCATCTAGAATTTATATTTTGATGCTACGATTTTTAAACTGTTTTTCTGTTGATGGATATTTCAATGTAATTTCTCCACTCACCTTATTATAGAAATCCAATATTTAAAAAATATTAATATATATATACATATCATAGTCTTCCGTTTCCGTCCATTTCTTCATAGGTCTCTTACCTGGAACACCTAGGACCTTGGCACTTTGCCTTTATTATACAATTTTATGAATATAGCTATCTGAGTGAAAATATTTTTAACTGAAGTTAATATGCTTAAAGGTCAATAGAATGGTCACTTAAATTGCCAATTACTAATTAATTATTATTAATTAATTACTTTACTTTTTGCATCAGTTTAGTAGGCTATTTAATAAAAATTTTTATGCTTTGAAATTTCACACCTTAATAAACTCATGAATAAAACTTAAAATAAAAAATAAATGGTATATATTAATTTTTGTACAGAAATTTGTGTTGGATATTTCAGAATTGTAATTTAAATTTATCTCATTTTCTATGTGAACTACAATTTGTTTTAAGTATTATTTATAGATTGAAGTTAATTTTATACTGCTCAGATTAAAAAAAAAAAATGCTAAATTTGTCAAACCTTTGAAAGTATTCAGTGCTGATTTTTACTATTGTTAATGTAAGGTTTTTCAATGTTTTATTATTTTTTTTTATTTGAATCTGAATTTTTTTATCTAGGTTCTGAATTATCGATAAAGAAAGTCGATATTTTTTAAATAATATAGATTATATAAAATTCTAAAATGTGTCATTTGATTCTTCAATTACATGTATAGCTGATGTATACATTACAAAGTTTACACCGCACATGCAACAGATAATTATGATAAAAATCGTTTGTATAAATTCATATTAAAATTATACATAAATAATGTAATGTGTAAATTCGTTTTAATTATTAAAATCATTTGTTTAAATAAATGTTTCTATAACTGTTTTGCTTTCAAATTTCTGTTAGTAAAAAATAGCCAGTTGAAATAAATTAATAATTCAAAATCAAAAACATTTCATTTCATTCTTAATATATTTCTTTCTTTTGTTTCTAAAAGATATTTTAAGAATCAGGTAGATTTCGGATGGATGCATATTTTTTTTGGAAATTTAAAATCTTACTATTATGTTCATTAGTGTTTTCTTTATGTAGCTACTCATCTATTATCGGCATAAACTTTTTACCGCATTATTATTGATAATTTTTAATAATAAATATGCTATTTATTATCTTTTATTCTGTAATTTTTCTTATCATAACTGACACTAATTCTGTTTACGAATGTTGCTAGGTTTCATCTATTCTTTTTTCTATTGTTTTCTAAAACACCAAAAGAGGGCAGCACAAGACTCATTTCTTGTGATTTCGTCATTTTTTATTGCACAATTTAATTATAGAATTTACTACATTACATAAGATTGCATAAACAATTGCATATTTTCCATCTTAAAAAAATTACATGAATGTTGTATTTAATTGGATTTTTAATGAAAGTCATATCCATAGAATAAAAGAAAAAAATCGTACTTTGATCTTTCTTGATGGATGAATTGAATATTTTTTTTCTTTTTAATGATTAAAAAAGTATATTTTTTTTATAATGACTGGTTATATCAGTTAATTTAATTATTCATTTTGTTTTAAATGTACTCAAGTTTCTGTATTTGAGGTAGAATTGATATTTTTCGTATATTTCAAATGTTTAATGTTATTTTTTTTTTTTTAAGTACTAATTTTTTTGGATTTACTTTGCGATATAGAGTAATAAAATTTATTAACCAGAAATTATTAACTAAAGGTTTTAAATTACTTATTTTTTTAAAAATTTGATCTTGTTTTGCATTTTTATCATATCACAAAAGAATATCCGTTTTTGATTAAAACTACGAGACTTTTTGCGAAGACTTGTAACCAATTTTTTATTTTTGAATAAAATTCATTTTTTTTATTGATTTTAAACAATTTGCTCATTTTTATGAGGCTGTTTATTCTGTCAAAGTAATAGTTTAGAACGGATTTGAGAAATGAAGTCTAATCTAATAATGTAATTTTTAAAGAATTTTGAACTATTACGTATTGCAAGTATGAAATAATAAATATGCAATATTTTATACTATTTTTTTCTTTTTGTATTATTTTCGAGTTTTTTTTTTTTTTTTAAATTTGTGTGCAAAAATAGAAATCAAGAAGTTCTTTTTATGTCTTAAATTGTACAAAATAGCGTATGGTATGCAAATAATTTTAATGGGCAATTAATTTATTGCAGATAATTTTTATTACTTTCCTAAATTATGATTAATTCTATTTTTTTTAAAGAATACTTATCAAAATATTGTATATTTTTTTAAAAAATTAGTGTAATTAAAATATTTTGTTATTAATTTAATACCTGAAGGTATTTGCGCGAACATTGAATCTTTTATTAAAACAAGAAATCTAGGCTGTTTGGCGTCGTGATGATAAAATCAATTTATAAGGTTGTAGTATATTGGTTACACTTTATCGTTATTATTTTTAAATAAAGAAAATTGTCAGAGAAATCGATTCATCATTTAAAAAAAAAAAAAAAAAAAAAATTTAAGACGATATTTTCTGCCGGATCTGGAATATAGTGAAACAATGATAGTTTTCCTTACACTGTGACAATAGATAATTTAAAATTTAACTATTTGCACTTCTGATTAAAATTCTGTGGAATCTAAATAGTACATGAAATAAATAAGTTTAATTTTCAAAAGTGTTTTTAATATATTGAAAAAGTAGTTAATTTTAAATTTTATGCTTATTTCTTTTTATTTTCAAATTAAATTTAAATTTTGCACTGAGAATCATTTATGAGAATATGATTAAAAATTATTAATCTCATGATAATATACAATTAATAATAATATTTTCATCTATAATTTTTAATTAATTTTATAGAACTGTTAATGACAATTCTGTGAAATTGCCTTTCATGTTCTTTTTGAATTTTTTAATTATAAACTTTATAATTATAATCTCTCTATGTATAATGAAAGACATTTTTGTTTCTTATATATGAATTCCATATATTTGAATCTCATGATAAATTTAAAACCATAAAAAAATTGGAATTTTTTTAAAAATAAAAACTGTAGCTTAAATGGCAAAATGAATATTGTATGATAACATTGTTTGAGTAGATATATGGATTAATATTTTATAATATAATCAAAAGTCTTCCTGTTTGATTTATTTTGAATTTTCATATTTTTTTCTCAGTAAGGCTCATGTGTCATGTATTATGAAGATAGGCAGTGATAGCTGATATCTGATAGTTGTAAAATTAAGTTGATTTTTAAATGTATGTGCAGCTTTTAAATAATATATTATGAAGAAAGTCATAAATTTTTTTTTTTCATGAAATAGGGAGAAGTTACTATTTACAGTTCATTAAGTATGAGCTGATATTATTAATTTGCTAGTTCTTAAATATTAAATTACTAAAATAGTCATAATTTAATATATATATATATATTTATTTTGGCAACTTGCAATTTTTTATGAACCTGTTTTGTATTATTCATAATAATTCTAATAACCTTTTGTATTATTCATAATTTTATATTGTTTTTTTTTTTGGTTGTGTACAAGATCTACAAATTTTATTAGAGTGTGAATGCAATATTAGAAACCTCAAACTAGAAAAAAAAAACCCCTGAAGAATGTGAAGTTAGTAAAACTGTAGAATGTTGTATGTAATAAATCTTATAACTTGATAGCATCACCACACTTGATAGTTTTCTTTAAAAATTGCTAATGTGGTATTTCTGTCGATAAATTCATATATTTTTTCTTTTTTGAAAGAATATTTTGAATATATTTTTTTGTAATGAGGAAAAAAAAAAAAAAAATACTATTCAAGGCTGCAGTTGAATTTTTACTGAATAATACCTTTTAAGTGTTATTTTAATTGTCACATTGAATTTATTCATCTTATTTACTTCTTGAATAAAAATTAATGTGTTTTTTAATTATAGAAGACTTCCATTAATTTTTTATTTAAAAAAAATTAACTGATATTTTATTTGTTTTAATCTTAGTATTAATAGTTTGCTTGGGTTGTAATCATATCTCATGTAATTGAAAGAGCATAAGGTTTTTTTTATTATTATTGTTAAGTAGTATTGGTAGCTTTTGAAGAAAGTAGAATTTAAGTAATATATTAAAAATGAGAACAAATTTCTGGTACTGTGTACAATGTAGAGTTATACAATTTTTGTAATGTATGAAAATATGTTGTATTATTATTATATATGATGTGTTATTTCATTCATTTCAACATGTTTCAATTTTATGTGGTATATGAATTAAAAAATATTATGATAGTTAAATGTAAAGAATGAAAATTGAATTCATTTTTTATAAATTTATTATGTGCAATTATGTTCAATTTTAAAAGAATTTTTTTTTTTTTATATAGATTTTTTTAATTTTGAATAATTAATTTTTTTTGTTGTTTGTTCTTTGAAAATTTTTCTTATCATGTAGAATATAAACTCATGCCTTCTTTTTTGTTTAATATATATATATATCTCGATTAATATACTTACATAATTTTTTTTTCATTTCAGTATGTGAACTATGGACTCTTTTTTGTAAAAGCCACTTTCTACAAATACTACCGACAGTTGACACCTGCATTTTTTTTTTTTTTTCATCTGTTAATAATGAAAAGAGCTTTTGTAATAAAAAAAGAAATTACCAAAGACCGTCTGTTGTCACAATATAATGTGAATGTTCTAAAAGTTGGAGCAAGTTGATATAGATGCAGTGATACACTAATTCTATACTGCTATGTGATATATAAAGAGTGAATTGAAAATTAATTTACCTCTTTTTTTATAAGTGTTTTTTTAAATTTTTAAGTTGATAAAAATTCTTATGACATATTGAAGCTTAATTATAAATTTTTTACTACATGTAAAGAAGTCATTTATGTTCATGCAATTGCATGTGCATAATTTAATTCCAATTTTGTTGATTTATGTTTAAACATAATAGTTCTATGAAATATCATATGAATGTGATTTGAAGTATTAATTTTAATTATTTTTTTCACTGTTCAACTTTATCTAAATCGTATAAAAAAAAATACAAGATATTTAATCTTGCATTAACATTTTTCTAAATTGAAGTCTGTAGTGGTTGTTTCAGTGTACTTGTACTTCATTTGTTATCATTGATTTAAATTTTATAATAAGGAAAATTTAAAGAATTTTATTTAATTCTAAATTGTGCATTTGTTTCAAC
This sequence comes from Caerostris extrusa, assembly GCA_021605095.1. Classification (NCBI taxonomy): domain Eukaryota; kingdom Metazoa; phylum Arthropoda; class Arachnida; order Araneae; family Araneidae; genus Caerostris; species Caerostris extrusa. Next base: position 27,254 of record BPLR01016689.1, on the reverse strand, counting down.
TGCTGAAAATAGAACAAAATTAACCTTAAAAATTGATGCCATGTGACAATTCATTACTAATTAAATCATCGCTAATTAAATAATTAAATCAATCAAGAATCATGAAGTCTGTTCAGAAAGTTTCTTCTCTAATATTTTGAGAAAAATAATCAGCCTATCACTGTGAGATATTTATTTCTTATTTTAAATGTTTGAATAAGTAAACCATTTTTTGAACTTTAATATCCCACAGCTTTTTTTTTCAATAAATCTAATGTCGGCATTGTTTTTTCAATAAATCTACTATCTCTTTGTTATTAAATAAGAATTGTTAACTTATAAAGTATGTTTTAAGAAGAATAAAGTTCAGTAGAAACATTTAATATTTGGATATATAGTCTGTATGCAATAAGTTTTTGTGAATTTTTTTTTACACTTACAATGCGTATATTTTCATTTCAAAATATTATGCAACATTATGTATTTAAAAATTTATATTTTTTGCATTAAATTTAATTTGTTATAGATAATTTCAGCTTACATATTGGTATCTTAAAGGATCTTTAAATTGACACTGTTTTAATGAAAATTTCAAAGTTAAAAAAATTTTTTTTATATTACTTGATAGTATTACACTGGTGGAATTGTGTTCTGAAATTTGAATCTACTAATTCTTAAAAATTAGATATTTTCAGTTCCAAGAATTTCATATAACAGATTCCAAAATAAGTAATTTTTTGTTTCAATTTTTTTTATATTTCTAAAATAAATATGCTTCAAAAGTTCATATGATTTCTGTAGGCAGGGTAAATAGCAAGTTATTTGAAGGATCATATGGTGCTTTTTTTTAAAATGTGTAGCTCTTTTACTGCAAAACTGATGACGGCTAATTTTTTATATGCACATTTTCTGAAAATTTGACATACAGTACAGAAAATCTACAATCATCCATGATTATAAATTACATCTACAATTGGGAATTTTATGAACATCGGGGTGGTGGTTGAAATAGGAAAGTAATGTCCACCTACCATTCCACACTTACCACTGAAAGTTATCTGAGAAAAGTCTCAGTTTGAGATGGGCTGCACCATTCCATTTCATTCTTGTTCGGTTTCCATTTTATCAACAAACTTTTATTTTAACTCTGTTTTTACTTGAGCTTGAAAAGTGTTGGAAAAATTATTACTAGTTTTTAAGGATTGCAGTTTCCATGGGGAGTGCCATTTTTGATATTAAAAAATGGCAAAATATAAGAGTGTGCAATATTCTATGAAGATTTGTTTGTGAATTTGACCATCATTTAACATCTTTATGTGAATGAAGTTTGATAGCAGTTGGGTTATTTGGTTATGAAGATTTATTGAGGTTGTTTTGTGTATTAATAATATACTTGAAATGATTGGATATTTCTGGACTGATCTTGAATATATATTGAACTGAATTATATTTTTCAATCAAACATTTTAAATAAATATGCGTTTAAGCATTATATTTTCTTTTTTGGCTTGGGTATGTAAAACTTGAAATGAAATTTTTTCACTTATATATAATTATCAATGTATATATTTAGTTATACATTTCATAATTACTATTATGTATTATTTGACGTATAAGAATTTTCTATTAGGTTTTAAATTAAAAAAATGTGCATTCTTCTGATGTATTAATGCAATTCTTTTTGTAAGTTAAGTCGATTTTTACAAGTGAGGTTTTTTAAATAACTTTTTTTTTTTCCTTCAAATTTTTGCGATAATGATGTATTTTTTAATTACATCATTTATTAAAAGTAAAGCTTAAAAAAAAATTTCATCTTTTTTCTCACATCATTGGTGAATCTTCAGATTTTATAATCTGCAATATTTTTGTGTTTATTTTCTTGATAGTTGAGAAGTTTATAAATGCATAAGCTTCAGTGTAACCTGTACTAAATAAACAAATGGAAGATGATTATGATTAATAAATAAAATAATAATCCCATATGCAATCCTATTTGTTGTTGCTGAGCTGGAAATTTCTCGATTCTTTAATTTATTTTAATTCTTTATATACAGTAAAGTTTTTTTGTTATTTATGTAACGTTTGAATTATGACTATACTAAGTAAATAGTGAGAAAATAATTTATTGACATTAAAAATACATTTTTATTTTGTGTGTGTAATATGTTAGCCCCGACTAAAAGTTGAACTGCTGTACATTACAAAATAATTTGTGCTAATTCCCTTATGCAATTTTCTCAATGAAGTTTTTTTACCTGTATAATATATTTTTGTTGTAAGACATGGTGCTTTTTCTTTGAATGATTTTTTAAAAAAAATTATATTTATAAATTTAGTATTTTTGTATAGACATTGATTGCAAACTTATTTTGAATATACAATCAATGTGTGACATAGCATTGATGTTGACATTGATTCTATATTAATGTATATATTTAAGTTATACTTTTTTTTTTGTGAATAGTTCTTTAAATTTTTCAATTATATTTCTTATGACTATCTTAAGTTTCAGTGTTTTGATATTGTGTGCTAAAATATTTATTATTAAAATCAATAATCTTTGTACTCAGTTAATCCATCAGTATGATAGGTGTTTAAAAAAATGTTAGATTTTTAAGAATCAGTATTAATTACTAATAATCTAACTGATGGAATGATAATAATCTAACTGAATTTGTAGGTTTAACTCCAGTGATTGTGATAAATAGCCGCATCTAATAATTTGAATTATTTTATGTGTTTTTTTTAAACAACATTTACAGTTTAAAAAAAAATAAAAATTATAATTGGTTGTTGGTTCTTTTCATCTCCCTAAAATATGAAAAGGTACTATTTGTGCGATAATTTTTTTAGTTATTATATTTAGCAAGGGTGAATTTTATAACATTTCTTTATTTAATGCAAAAAATAAATCGTCACTCTTGATAATACTTTTTTTTTTTATCCTGTAAAATTTTCAAGAGAATCAGTTAATTTTCATTCTACATTTTTTTTTTTTTTTTCAATTAGCATTTAGACATAAATTTATTTACATAATTATTTATTTTAGCAATGAATGTAATGGTAAAAATGTAATATATTAATTATTACAATGCTTTTTTATGTTTATTTATTTAATTGACCTTTTGAACATGTTGACCATTTCAAGGGATCACTGTTGTCTTAGGTACAATATCTGGGGGTTGAGCCTCCTAACTATCCCTTCAAATCATAGGGGAAGATTTTCCAGCCTATAGATTTATTTTTTTCACTCTGTTATAGACAATTTTGTAACTCACTTTTCTTAGTTTTGAAGCTTGGCTCTCCTATTATTAAATGTGCTCTCCTATATTGCTCCTATTATTAAATGTAATATTTTGTGTGTGTGTGCTTGTGTTTTGAAACATAATTTAAAAAAAAAAAAGATTCATGGTTCAGATAAAGCCTTTAATTACCTATTTATAATTTTAATTATGTTTTGAGTTTTCATTTCTTTCAATCATCAAAATAATTCCAAATTTCATTCCTGCTCAGACACACAGGTGCTCCGCTATTAAAATTCGCTGATTCTTTTTTAAAATTGCTTTAAGGTGTATTTTTTTAAAAAATAGCAATCAATTATTATAATTAATGAAGTTCAATATGCTTTCAATTGAAATCCGTTTCAATTATTGAAAAAATTGTGACGCTACATCTTGGAAATGTGTGCTCTTCAATATGTCAAAGTGATGTGTTTTGTAAATTAAGTATTGTAATAGTTGAAAAATAGTTTTCATATTCGATGAAATTTATTGTATTTTGTCCATTTTTACATATTTTTCATCGATTCATATACTCTTGTTTAATTTTTTATTTTTCTAATAGAACTATATCATGCTGTATATATTTGAAGTGAAATGAAATAAAATTGTTGACATTTGGATGTTATTTTTTTTTCTTTCTCATGCACTCGAAACAGAATTTCATTAAATTTTTTTTTATCTCCAGTTGCTGCTCAAAATTTTTTTTAGTTATTATTTTTTTTAATGCAGGTGGTAAATACTTAGACAGTTATATTTATGCCATAAGCAAGGAATACACCGTTGTTACACATTTAGCACTATCCAGGGGGCAAGTGTAGCTTGAAGATATGCTACGGACTCGAGTAACACTACCCCCGCAATTCTCTACGATCCTATTAGACCGGGACTTAGGTTTAAAAGTGGATTCTGAACCACTTCAAACATACATGGCACCGCCGGGATTCGAACCCGAAACCTGTGGTACAGCCATCAGGAACCTTTTATAGTTAGTGTGCATGCAGTGCTGTCTTTTATTGCTAGTTAAAATTTTATTTTCGAATACAAATGAAGAGTTGAAAACTGAAAGTCTGAAGAGTCTAAAGTTGAAAACTCTTAGTTGCATAATCAGATTGGTTTAGTTTGTTGTTCTATGGCATCTTGCGCACACGAGGGCTAAACAAACCGGAACCTACAGTTTAAGGTTTAAAACCTAACGTTTCTCTTGGTCTAATTAGCCCTCGCATACAGAAAAAATTACAGTACAGCGTCTGGAAAGCATTTCCCTACCCATATGATTCCAAGTGGTGTTGGTGTACCCTACTCTTCTTACAAGTTAATACTACTGTGCCCCAAAAGAAAGACCAATTGTTATTTTTTCAAAAAAATTCTTTATTTATTCTTCGAAATTTATTTCATCGTCTTCAAAGTAATCCCCTCCAGAATCAATGCACTTATGCCAAAGTTTTTTCCAATCCTCAATGCTTGCTAAAAGTTATTGACGGGGATGGCCTTCAAAGCGTGCGGCAATTCACGTTGAATCGTCAATCGACTCAAAACGGTGTCCCCGGAGTGGTCTTTTGAGTTTAGCAATAGCCAGAAGTAGAACGATGTTACGGGCAACGGGCGTACCTGTTACGGAGTTCCAAGGTGGTTTTAAGAACCACAATACCTCCACATCTTAAGTTAAATAGAAAATTGGCATAAAATGAAGTTGCTTCAATTAATGAATTTCAATAATAAAAAATAAAACAATTAAGAATTTAGGAAAACATCTCCTGCTTGAGAACAATCAAAGCAGGAGATCGAAAAAGCTAAAGCTATAGGTACAATTAGGGGGTCCGTTGACGATGCCCAAAAATAAAAGGTTAAAGTTAAAAAATAAAAATTTTTAAGGTTCAGAAAAATATCATGAAGAGTACAGGTTATACAATTATAGCACAGTTGCACAAAAGTAAAAACAAAACATACAAATTAGATCAGCACATCTATGTGGCTGGGACACCGGTAGATGGCGCCATCAGTCCATAGGTTGAACAATGTTTTTAAAACCTGACAAGGTCAGGAAAAAGCAACATCTTTTTTGGTAAAACAATTTAAAAGTCATGGTTTGACATCCAGAGCCTTTTTAAATGCTATTGAAATTTAGAATAAAAGTTAATAACAGAGTTAAGACGAGATAATTAGAATTAAACAAATATTAGAGAATTAAACTATAAAAATAGGAGGTTATATCTAACTGAAACAGTTTAAAGACGGTGAGGTTAAACTAAATAAAGTGAGCAGGTAATTAAATTAGGTGATTAAGAACCTATGCCATTAAAATTGAAGCCTAGTTAAACTAAAAGAACTAATTGAATTACTGAAACTTTAAAAATTTATTAAAGATAGCTATGTTCTATTTTTAAGTTGCTCATCGTAGCAGAAAATTAATCTAAACTAATTTAAATGCCAAAGATTGCAGATCAGATTCGCTTGAAGTGGTCAGAGTGACTAAACAACAGCCACAGCAGTAGAATCGGCGGTTGTTGGATAGAATCCACAACGCCTTTTCAGTGCCGGGAAAAGATTCCCATTGCTGATCATAGATGGCTCTGGGTTTCTTCCTGAGTAGAACGATGTTAAATCAGGTGAATACGGTGGTTGTGGAACGATATGGGTTTCATTTTTGGCGAAAAGTCACGAAGAATCAATGCAGTGGGAGATGGCGCATGCAGTGTTTTCGGTACCCATCGATGTTTGAGGACCAAAAGGAAATGGACCGATCTTTTGAAATTCCAACATCAGCAGCAAGGTCTCTAATTGTAAATCGACGGTTTGCAAGCACCAAATCTTTAATTTTTTGAACGTGAGCTTCGTCAGTTGAGGTTGAAGGTCGACCAGAGAGCTTTTCGTTTTCAACCTCGTTCTCTGCCTACTTTGAACTGTTTATACCACTTCTAAATCTTTCTTTCCAATTTAGGAATGCTCACCGAATGCCTTCTGCAACACTCTACACGTTACCGCAAACAAAATTCAACGCCAGTGTTTGCTCAATTAATTCAGACATTTCAAAAATCGCCGTAATCAGTTTTAGCGTCTCACAAGACCAAGCGTGACTTAAACACTAACCTGACCTGACCTCAACCCAATCGAGAACCTTTGGGCTGACTTAGCAAGAAGAGTTTATGCAAATGGGAGACATTTTACATCAACAACAGAGCTGAAATCTCCTATCGAAGATGAATGGTATAAAACCGACCCCATCCTTTGTCAAAAACTTGTTTCATCCATGAAAACAAGAATATTTGAAGTAATTCGGAGTAATGGCTCCTACACAACCTTCTAAGAATTTGCAATTTTTTTTATTATATGTTATTTTCTATGTTGGCCTTAAAGTTTTTACTCAGGCTCAAATATTCATCTATGTGTTCTGTAATATTTTCTAATAATAAAATATTTGCAAATTAATTTTTCTACTTTTTTTACTTTTATTTAAGCTCAATATTTATCAATCAAATTGTATTTTAATTCCTTAGTTTAAATGTTTCCATTTTCTCAAAAATGTCTACTGGCCTTAAAGTTTTTACTCAGACTGTAATTACCTCTATAGCTCGAAGAAAAATAAGTTACCGACTTTAAGGATTTGCCGACAATGCACGTCATTGTTTTTTAGAAAACAATGTATGAGTATACAGTCAATAGAATAACCAATTCTATGAAATAGCAACTCGGAGGAAAAAGAATTTTCTGCTCTTTATAGTAGCTTAGATAATGCTATAGATAGAGAACGATCGAATTGTCTAAAGCAAAAAATAATAAAATAAATAATAATAATAATAACTGACTTTTTAATACATAATATTTTTAAAATTAAAAATATTATGTATTAAAAATTAAGGTTGTTTCGGAATTATTTTGATTTTTTATTGTGGTGCATAATATAATTTTTAAATTGCAAATAAACATGTTTATTACCTCTGTCCCTTGAATTTTTATTTATTTTACCTCTCTAACTCAAAATAAGTTAGAAAGAATCTAAACCTCTACAAGTCGAATATTTCCTTACGAAATACGCGTAAGTCGAAAACTCTATAACTCGAATTATTTGGCGTCTGCCTTGAAGTTCGACTTACAGAGGTTCTACTGTATATATATATATATATATATACAGTAATTTTGGAGATCAATGTAGCTTCACTTCAGAATAGAGTTATTAAAAATTTATAAAAGAATATAAATAATGTATGCCTATAAGGAATCAGACTCGTTTTAATACGATGCGAAAAAAAACACTGTGAACATTATATGGGATTTTCATTGTTGTACATCTTTAAGCTTCGCGTTCTACTTAGAATAGCCCACTGAAGAATGTCGAAGAGAGGACTTTCAATGTTAAGTGCCTCGCATTTTAATGAAATATGGAAGAAAATGAAATGAAAAACCAGGAACGTTTTCAGTAGCGTTTTTCTGATAATTGACGTGGCATTTTTGCACAGGCTATCTTTTAACCGTCATTCAGTCTTCTCATGTGATTACGATTCACTTTTTTACTACCACAGGCGATGTAATTATCATTCATTATAAATGAAACGTTTGTGCCATACGCCGCCACGTGAAGCTGTCGACATTTCTCTTTCGTGAAAAGACCATAGACAAAGAAATTTTTCTTAATACGGGAGAGATTATTCAAATTAATATAAAAATATGTTGTTTTAAAGTACTTTATATAAAACAAAACATACTACTGTGCCCATAAAGTAAGAAAAAGTTAATAAAGTTTTAACCCATAAAGTAAGTCAAGTTTTTCAAAAACTTTATTTATTCTTCCAACTTTATTTCATCGCCTTCAAAGTAATCCCCTTCGGACACTATGCGCTTGTGCTAATTTTTTTTCCAATCCTCAATACATGCTAAGAAGTTATCGGCCGGGGCACGGAAACTTTTCAGTCGGCTCAAAGCGGTGTCCCCGGAGTGGTCTTTTGAGTTTAGGGAACAGCCAGTGGTCGCACGATGGGAATACGGTGGTTGTGGAAGGATATGCATTTTATTTTTGGTGAAAAGTCATGAAGAATCAAAGCAGTGTGAGCTGGCCATTCATGTTTTCGGTACCAATCGAGATTTTATGCATTTGAGGCCCCAAATGCAATTGACCGATCCTTTCAAAATTCCAACATCATCAGTAAGGTTTCTAATTGTAAATCGATGGTTTGCAAGCACCAGATTTTTGGACATGAACTTCGTCGGTTGAGGTTGAGGGTCGACCAGAGAGCTCTTCGTCTTCAACGCGTTCTCTGCCTTCTTTGAACTGTTTATACTACTTCTAAACATCTCTCTCGATATAGGAATGCTCACTGAAGGCCTTCTGCAACATTCTATACGTTTCCGCAAACAAAATTTGATGCAATTTAAAAAAAGTTAATATTCTTGCTCAATTAATTCAGACATTTCGAAAATCGCCGGAATAAGTTTTAGCGTCTCCCAAAGCCAGGCGTAACTCAAACACTAATGAATATTTTGACGTCAAATTTCACACAGATGTTAAGGACACTGCAAGCAATCGAGTAGTCTGGCTAAATTATTACAATTAAATTATTGGTATCACAATAAATTATAATGCCTATATTAGACCTATAACGATTTCAAAAAGAGGGCTATTTTCAGGTTAATGGGAACACTTTAAATTTTATTTACGAGCATTATATATGTATACAGAAATCTAGTTACAAAAAAAAAAAAAAAAGAAATCTTAAAATGTAAACAAGATTCACAAATGTCGTTCACTCCAAACTCGAAGAATTTCAGAGTTTTTGAGTCTACAACGGATCTATTTCCCCCTGTTCAATGACTTTCAGAGAAAAAAAAAAAACACTACTTGTCGACTCATGGCAGAATTTTCTTCTCCAAAAACATCTCTAAGAAAATCCTTCAAGAGGGGTCAGCTTCCTTCACTTATTGGAGCGGGCACTTCTTCAGCCCATGGTCAATCACCAATCACGATGCAACAACTCATAGTGTAGTCCACATTCCATCTGTAATTGTTTCAACCTATGAAGATCGCACAGACAATCGCTAATAGGTCTCATTATCTATGACACTTAATATCTGCTATCAGATTTAAGCGACAGGTTTTTCTCATTAGTACAAAAACACTAATTGCATGTAATATAGCTATTCACAACACTGCTTATCTGCTGTCAAATTTGAGTAATGGGTTATTGTTATGTGCTTTTTTTTTATATACATACATAAGATAATTATTCACAAATATGTAACAGGCTGCTCGTTTAAACATAATATTTATTTTTTAATCCCTCCCAGTCATATTTTGCTAAGTTAAATTTTAAAATGGACATTTTTGGGCAATAAATATTGTATAGATAAAAAAAAAATAATATAGATTGGGTCATGCATTCAGGCTAGTATGCTATCGGCAAAGATTATGATCTTCAAAATAGCTAACATTGAATAAAACATTTTTCTAACATTAAAATATTTATTTTTTATTAAATTAAAACTAAATCATGCTTTTATTTTTAATGGTTCATCAAAATCTGAAATTCTTAAAAAAAATTACCAAATATGTTTTTTAAATAAATTGATTATATGGTGAAACAATTAACTAAAAAAACAATCACCCTCTATATATGTCTCGCAGATTACCTCTGTGTAATTACATCTAACTTCTGAAAGACTTGAATTACATCTAACTTTTCAGCGGCAGTTTTCCTTCAGAAAGAAACCTGGATTTGTTTTGAGGTGGGAGAAAAATTTAGTTTTTTCTCGAATCTTTAGTTTTTGGTGGGAATTCAGCTTCAGAGTGTCTATAACAGTTGTGGGGATTATTGCTAAACTTTTAATGGAAATCAATGGCAATTTGAATTTTTCAATTTGTTTGTTTCATGAGCTGGATTTGCATAACAAAAGTTTTTTTTATGGATTAGAGTCCAAAAAGTTTATAAAAAAAATAAAGAAAAATACTACCTCCTTGTAAAGATGTTCAAAGTGTAAATTTAAATTGAAGAACTCGACGCGTTGTGAACGACTAAAGATTTGCACATCGAAATGTTGTAAATATCACTAAATAATTTTTTTTATTAAGTAAAAAAAAAAAAAAAAAAAAAACATCTTCGAAACAAAACATGAATATCTTCATTTATTATTTTTCAATAAATTTCTATACACATAAAGATATTTTTTTGAATATTCTGTTTATGAAACATATTTTCTTTAGAATACTTTTCCCATAAATATGTATTTTCTATACAACTGTTAGCTAAGAATTTTGTTTGGCAACTTTTCTAAAAAGAAATCTCCGATCTACTTCCGAATATTGGTTACTTCAGAAATGAAAGAAAGCACAGATTATTTTTCTAAAAATAGTTTTGAAAAGAATCGGAATTCTACTGCGTGCGATTTTTTGTAAGCTTTCTAATAAGAATTTTGTCTTTCATTGATTATTCTTTTTTATCATACATGCAGGTTATTCTCACGATATAACTCTTCCGAAATCGAGCTTCATAAGCTTTGAAAATCGTCAATCCAAAGTTTTTCTTCAATAAAAATACTTATTTTCTGTAATATCTCTCATATTTTTGGCAAACACTTCAGTGCTTATTTTTATGAGATAAATTCAATTTAGAGATTATTTAAAACAAATAATCAATACTTACATTTTAAGATACAATCTCTTTAGAAATGAGGCAAATGATTTACATGTATGTAGTTCATAGCTTTAAACTATAACTCTTAGAAGTGTCCAATGCTGTAATTTTTACAGGTCTTCCCTCTTTAAAACCGTTTTTTCCATAGGAAAACAAAAAGTACCAGGCAAATTCTTCTGCTTTCAGTTCATGATCCACATTTACGATATTGTCTTTCGTTTTACGGGTAATTTCATTAAGGTTTCTTGAAACCTGTATTTCATCTTCCACATTGACTTGCATTACATCAATAGGTGCCATCACTGATGTCTGCAGTGGAATTATTTGATCAGTTAATTCCTGTTGGGAATTGATCATTTGAGACGCTGCTGCTGCTGCTACCCTCTCAGTGCTCTGATGTGTTTCTGTCTCCTTAGAATCATCATGTATCTCAAAGTCCTCAACATCAACGTAATCAAGAGTAAACTGTACATTTTTGCTGCCTGTTGTACGTTTACATATCTTCACGAACTCGTCGAAAGTATTGCACTCAATAACGCAAGCTTTCCCATGACTGTCGTTGCTCTGGATCCCTTTCGGCCACAAGAATGAGAGTTACTGAAGTAAAATTTGTTATCATAATGCATTACTCGAATGATTGTCCATCTGTTATTCCTGCATTATGTACCATGAACAGATCTTCCAAGCCTTGACGAAGGGTGCTTCCAAGGCTTGCTTCGTTTAATTTGTCATTCAAGCTTCCATATATACTTGGTTCTTCGTCAAAAGTAATCCGAAATCTTTGAAAAGAATAAAAATAATTTTATAATACAAAAAGATATTTCAAATTAAAAAAAAAAAAATGAAAGAACATTGAAGACAAATGAATTTCAATTTTTAGAGAAAAGCTCATAAATAACTGACTACCTACCAGCTTCTCGATATTGTCCATAAATCATATCTTGAGGATCTAAAGCAGCAGCACTTCCAAAGTGTGTCCCTTCTTCACCAAAGCTTGTCATATAAAAAGATATTCTGCCTTGTCTTTGAGACTCATACAAAATTCTGTCCATAGTATTTAACAAAGTCATGCCTTTATACAATTTGGTGACCATTTCTCGGTCAAGCTGAACAAATAAAGAAGAATAAATGTTATCTTATTACAAAAATCAGATAAATAGACAGTAATCCTCACAAAATTTTACAATTTCAAAAAGTACCATTTCGGTTTCTTACTTTATGTGAATAAAATTTTACAAAACCCATTTAGACACATTTCAATAAATACTAATATAAAATTAATACTAATAAAATTTATTTCCTACAAATAATCCACATTTGATTTTTAGTACTTTGAGAAAAAGTGTTTTGTATAATCTACAAAAAAGCATAATCTGTGGATGATTTAGGTTTTTCACTTAACTTTCTTTGACATATGTTATGCCAACAAAATTCTATTTTTGTACATCTGGTTGAGATGTTAAACTAATATAATAGATTTCAAAACCTAAAAACACTTTTTGATGCTTGAATAATATAAAATAAAAACATACATTAATAATAATATACAATTGAAGATGACTGAAATTGTAAAAAAAAAGACAAAAAAAAAAAAAAAAAAAATTTTCACCGGAATATTCAATGAATATATATATATATATATATATATATTTGAATTATCCTGTTTTGAATGAAAGAAATAAAAAAAAATTCTAACAATTGCATCTTCATATTTTTAAGAGATGCAAATCTTGATCAGTATTACAGTAGATTATTAATTTTGCTTTATGGAAAACATTTTTGTTCTGTTTTTTTTTTTTTTTTTTTCATTCTTTTTTTACACACATAAGCATACAATAAACATTCAATCCAATCTTACTAATTTGTGCAAAATACACTTTCAATCATTTACAACTTTAGTAAGTTATTAAATTTATTCTTTAAATAATCTACTTATTCTTTTCTCACATCGAAATTACGTTTGTAGTTCATATTTTTATTGGTACTTATTAATTTTACTTGCTACTATCTTGCTAAGAAGATATTTTTTTTTATTTCATTAATTATAAATTAAGAATTATTTATTTTATTTGCAAAAATTTTTTAGCAACTCTTATCTCTAAATTTGATTTCTACATTTCATTGTAGAATTTATGATTTTTCTATTATTTTCTACACTTTATTTTTTTCTATTGAGAAAACAATGATTTGAAATGATTCAGCAAGATTGTCACTAAGTCATTAACACTGGATGAGTGTTAGTATCAAAATATAAAATATAATATAAAAACTATTTTATTTTTGAAAGACATTAAGTTTTTTCCCCCAATACTTTCACATACAGTTAATTTATCTTTTAAATATTTAAAAATATTGTAAAAAAAAAAAAAGTTTTTAAAAAGTTTATCTACAAAGATATTGTGAAAGAATCAAAGATAATAAAATGCAATAGTTAAAATTAATTACTTTTGGATCATGGGATGGATCAATAATGTTTCCATCTCGATTCATAACTCTGTAAACTGCAATGTCATCATAAATATCACCTCTCACAAACTCCAACTTTTCAGTCCAGTTTGATTGAGAACCAGGAAACTGAGGTTTATCAAATTCTTCTAATTTAGGAATTTGTTGAGATGTGTTTTCCCACTGCGGAGGAGAAAAAAAAAAAACCCAACAACTTTAATAACTTTTTTTTTTTTTCACACGAAGAAATACATATGTTAAAAATAAAAATAAAAATATTTAACAAACTTATTTACTACATTATTATTATATAATGTTTTGTTTTAAAATAATGTTTAATTTCAAAAATAAATGAAAACATTAATATTTATGTTTTTCATCTTTTATTGATCAATAATGAAATATTTTAAAAATAAAATTTTAATTTCACAGACTATACTTCCTTAATACAATAAGCACATTTTTAAAGAGCATATATGAAAATTGAAATAATTACTCAACAACAAAATCAATTTACCAAAGCCAATCTCAAATGAGGCTTATGGGGTTGTGTCAAACACATAACACAACCATTTTATCAAAATGACCAGCAATATTACCACAAAATTCACATCATAAAAATAATAGAGCAGTACATTAATAATAACAGAAAAGTATGCTCATAGTTGTTAAGGCAGTTTACAATACTATCAGACAATGCAGCAATTTGCTTTTAAAAATTGTGAAAGTTTTCATTTAAATAAGGATAAGTTAGTGATAATTTAAGATTTAACACTGACAATTTATTAACTGATATTCATTACATATTAGATTTAATCTTTATTTAAAAAAAAAAAAAAAAAAAAAAAAAAAGAAAAACATTTTTCTTTATTTTACATACACAATCCTGCTCAACCTCTTAGAAAATACAAGCATTGTAGGTGCAAAAAAAAAATCGAAGATTTCTAACAAAAGCCAATACTAAACTAATTTATTAAACTTTAACCTTCTATAAGTAGATCTCACAGATGAATAGTTTACATTTATTTATGCCCATTATTGAATAAGAATGAATGCTACATGTTTTGACTAAAAAAATATTTTTAAAATATTTCTATTTTTCACAAAAGTTGGTGCTATTTTTCTTGAAAGTGATGGAAATTTTTTAATTGCACTAAGTTAGATTACTACAAACAAATTGGCCCTTTATTCATAAAAGCAGATGTATTAACTTTTCTTTAATCCATAGTTACATTTTTTGTTAACTTCCTTGATAGTTAGCATCGCTGCTTTTACCATAGTAAAGAAATAAATTGTATAATATTGTGACATTAAAGAATATAAAAAAAATTGATTAAAAATTTAATTTTGAGGCAAATTATAATCTAATCTATGGTTCAGCATACTTAAGTACTTTATTGAACATTTTCTTTTCCTTATATATATATATATATATATATAATACTTCACTCTGGTTGTTTAAAAATGTTTGGTACTTTTTATTAGAAAGTCACAAGACAAAGTACCAAGGATTCCTGAGAGGTATCCTAAAACATTGTGTTAAGATTGCCAATGATTTAGCACCAATTTTAGATATTATAAGAATTAGCATCCTGCTAAGAATGCTAGGTGTACAGAAACTGCAATAATTTTTTTTTTTTCCATGACTAAGCTTGCAACATTTCCTTGATTCTGACTATTAATTGTATTAGTTTCCTGGGTTTCTCCCTAATCTGAATAACTGTGTGTGTACAATACAATATACATAATTAAATGTGCTTTTACCAATTATTTAATATAAAAAAATATATTTTTTAAGAAATTTAATTAAAAAAAAATGTAATGAACATCCTTTAAAACAGCATGTTACATTTCTTATATGTAAAAAATGGTGGAAATTTTAGCAAAATAATTAATCTATCTTGAATCTAAAGATAGCATACATCATGATGCTCCAAAAGTAATAAACATTGATAAGAGCTTATCATGATTGTTAACATGATGATATAAGGCTTTGGATGTTGATATATGATAGCATAAAAATCATTGACTGCACACAAGTTTGGCATTAAATACTCTCATCAGTAATTTTCTTTGATTTTTAGATATTTTTATGAATTTCGCTAACTTTACAGATCGATAAAATTCATTGCCTTTTCCCTGACATCTCAGTTCTACCACCCCCTGAATTAATTACATATAAAATATTTACCTAGTAAATAATGAGGACATATACGTTCTCAATATGTGAGAATGAAATTTTATGTATATTCCTAGCATAAAAAATATTTGATATAGAAAATGAACAAGGTTGAATGGGGGAAATAAAAAAGAAAGTATAATATAAATATTGCTGAAGAATGTTTTTAAAATTTAAAAAACAACAACAACCTGAACTTGATAATAGAATATTTGTAAGAGAGGAAGTAGTATCCTCATTGAAATGGTTTTAGCAAAATAACTTTGTAACAAAATTGGTAATAAAATGCACAGAACATGCGCAATATATTATTTACATTTTATTTAAAATAAAACATATAATATTTTAATAAGTCTTTGAAAACGTGCGTTTAATTACAATGTAATTTACTTACTGCCTACAAAAGATAAACTGAAAGTTATGCAAAATTTAAAATTTATATGATAATCAAAGAGGAAGTGAAGTTTGCAAAATCAATCATTGTTTGTTGTATTGTATCAATCAACATTTCATTGTATCCAACTTATTTTTATTCTTAAAAAATATTATTTATTAAATTTTATCTTCTAGTTTAGGATGTAAAAACTAATTTACTGCTTGTTATCTGAATTGTGTGGGTAAATTTAATGCTGATGTTTAAAAAAAAATATTAAGTATAGAAAAGCTTTTGTGGCAACCATAATTAGAATTCTCTCGGAATATTTGAAGCTTTAGCTTTTTAAAACGTCAGTTAGCATTACAATTTAAATTTTTAATAATTAAAATAAATTAATATTAATAACATAATGAGTCCGGGACATTTGATAATTATCTGGCAGAGTGCATGTGGCGGCCCCAGCACAAATGTGACATCCGCAAATTATTTTATGATTTCACCGATGGAATAAAATGTTTGTTTCCACCACAAAGGAAGGGCATACCACAATAAAAGGTAAGTTATTCTCTAGTTTTTCTTCTTTTTATCTTTTGTTAACATTAATTTATCATTTGAATTCTGCTTCGTAAAGAACATGACTTATTTTTTGACATTACACGAAAAAAAAAAAATAACGAATTAGCTAATAATTTTTATGAAATTTTATCGTATTATTTATCAATTAACAGCGATTATTATGTTTGTCTAAACAATTTTTGTGACTTAGCAAAATAAAATTCCACATAAAAATTTGGCGATAAAGCCATTTAATTTGGTGTGAAAGCAATTTAGAATAAAATGTTGACAAAATAATGATATATTTTGGCGTTAAAGCGGCAATATGTGGCGTAAAAAGAAAACATTAAAAAGTAGACACAATAATGGTAAAAATTTGGCGATAAAGCGATATAAATTGCCGTAAAGGCATTTTAGTTATAATTTTTTTTTGGCATAATAGCGCTAAATTTCGGGGTAAAAGCTGTATCATTTGACACAAAAGTATTCCAGAGATAAAAAATTTAGTGATAAAAATTTGGCGATAAAGCATGAACTTTTTGGCGTAAAAGCACTTCAAAAAACAAGATTCATTTAGTGAAAAAATTTGGCTATAAAGCGATAAACATTGGCGATAAAGCAGTTTTTGGCTTAAAAGAATTTATATAACAAATTTGCTTAGTGAAAATGGCTATAAAACGATAAATGTTGGCGATAAAGCATTAAATTTTGCATTTCGAGGATTAAAATTTTGGCAGGATAGTGATAATATCTGGCGTTAAAGCAATAAACTTTGGCTTAAGCCTTTTCAGGAATAATCTTTGACATAATAGCTATTTGACTGCAAATGTTGGCGTAAAAGCACTGTGTGGCTATAAATTTTGGCGAAATAGCACTTTACAATGACACCGAACTTAGGCAACCTTTTTTGTCTGTTTACTTGGCGATATTTTTATTATTTTAAAATTGAAAATGGTTCTAACTGTATTTTGCATTTTTTTAAATAATTTTTAATAATTATTTTGCTGAATATTTTTTAATATTTTTTTTATGTTGAATTGCCAGTAAAAGTTGAACTATTAGAAAAGTAACTTCATGATCGTAGTTAGTACTTAAAATATATCGATGCGTTTCTGCGTTTTGTTTTCCGGTATTTGCAAATGATATATTTTAAATTTGCAATCATTGCTGAGCCTTGAATAACCGTAACTATTTTAAATTTCTTATTTTGCAATAAATATATTTCTATTTTATTTGCGTTCTTATTTCTTCTTACTTTTCGTGAACTATCCCAATTTCGTTGAACGTAGATTTTGATAATTCACTGGTTCATTCTTTAAATAAAATCTGTAATTTAAGTAAATAATATTTTCTCATTTAAAAAACATTCTAATGCGATTCTTTTCGATGCTAGGTATCTGTGGCCATTTCATACTGGAACTGGGTATAATGTGGTAGTGTTTGTAAATATTTGCTTCGATGCAGATAAGTTGACGTAAGTAATACGTATTTTAGAATACAAATTTATAAGTTAGTTGACTTTCATTAATTTCGTTTTTTGCTATTGCATTTATGTTTAATTACATTTTATATCTTAAATATACATGATTTAACTATTTAATATTATGCATGTATTTTATAAACATTTGAAGTTCAATTGGATACTTTACCCATATATTTTGTATTTGAAGTTTACTTGAATACTTCTAAAGCCTTATTTAAAAAAAATATTTGTATTTGATGTACACTAATGCTCATCCATAAGCCAAATTTTCTTTTATTAGGAAACCATAAATGCATTAAGCCCATGCTGATATATGCAGAAAAAACTGATATGGAATTATGAATTCTAGAAAGTTCTCATTTTAGAAGACACTTTCGTGCGTTTTTTTTTTTTGCCAACAAGTTTTAGGGCCGAAGTACAATTTGCATCCAATATATTTCAACCCTTTTTCCCCCAACTCCAAAGCAAATTTTTTAATAATACTTAAATAAGGAGATAGAAGGTTAAAAAAAAAAATACTGGGCAAAAAAAAACTGGGACTCATTCTAAAAAATTAATATAAATTTAAAGTAACTTAGTGATTTAAATTAAATATGTATGCTTTACACAAAATTAAGTAATTAAGTCAATTTTTTACCCTGTTTTCTGTAATTTTTGTACCTACCAAATATGATATCTTGAAAGAAAGTTGTCTAATGCTTTAGGCTTTTTAAGAAGGAAGTTCTTAAGACAAACTGCACTTTAAGTAAATGACATCACCTCATCTAATTGCTTAAACAATTGCTGAGGTTGTATTGCCTCTTTATCTGGATATTAAATTTAAATCAGAATTTAAAACATAATATCTATTGGAGAAACATAGTTGAAATCAATTGGAAAGCGAATATTACATTTATTGTTAAATCTCATTAGTGCCAAAAGAGTTGCTAATTCTAGGATCTTTAAAATGTGACTTTCCTTTAGAGGAAAATAACCATGAAAATGCAAGTTTTCGATACTTTTATTAATATAAATTGCATTTGATGGCATAAAGCTTTTTTTTTTTTTTTTTTTATTCTTAAGTGGTAAAAAATATTGGTATTGTAAAACATTTTTTTTTTCCAGTTGCTATGACAGTCCTAATGCCAAGTTGGTACTACGAAAAGAAAGATATAAAGCACTCTCCATCTGTGCTAGATGGAATCAATTTTGAAAGAGAATCTAGGTATCGTCGAGAAGGAGCCCGCTTCATCATAAATGTTGGGACTAAAATGGGATTGTATCCTTTTTCTAGTTATTTTAACTTATAATACAATATATTTTTTAACTCTATGAAAGAAATTTTAGTACACTTAATATATGGTTAATATTTTTGATCAAGGTATATGTCAACTATTTAATAATATGCACTTTACTATAGATTTAATAAGTTGATGTGCAACTATTAAATTTAAGATTTAATAGTTGCATTTTGGTAAATTAAGGATAAATTTCATACTTTCATTTATGGCAAGATCTCTGATTATTTATCATATGCTGCTAATATGACATGTATTAACTTGCCAGAAATGTCAATTCAAATTTTTTTCACATTAAATTTAACTAATCAAACTTCTGTAATCTTTACTCTTATCTTGCTCCATATGTACTACCAAGACATAATTTTGTGATTTATGACTCCATAATCATTGTATGCATTTTCTGTGGGGAGATAAAATTACTTTGTGTTAAAAAAATATTCAAATATATATGCTTTCTAATAATCAGTAAGTTAAATATGTTTAGCATTATTATAAAGTACTTTTTATCATCAAATGACCTAGTAAATATGAATTATAATAAATCTGAACTTGCACTTTCAACTTATTCATTCTAGTAATTTCAAAATAATCGTAAGTTAATATGAAATATTAACTTTAATGCTTGCAATGCAATGAGATTGATATGTTGTCAACATTATTAAATTTGTTTCTTAATTCTTTAAGGCTGTTATATAAAGCATCTGATGATAAAGCAGCTATGACATGTATTAATATTTTTAATTAGTAAAATAATTGTAATTAGTAAAATTTGTATAAAATTTTGTAAAAGTAAATTACAAATAATAATAATTATAAAATAAAATTTTTAATAATAAATCTTGAAAATTTATTAAAATTTTAATATTGGTGAAGTGTTTAAAAATAATTAAATCTGTTATTGGATTGGCAGTTGTAGAAATCACTTTTTCATTTTAAATTTTATCCTGCACAATATTAAATTTTTGGTAATTTTTCATTTTTAAAAATTTATTTTAATAACAATTATTTTTATAAATTGTTCGCAGTTTGCTATAAAATACATTAGTGTAAAATAGGAAATTTAGTCACATATTTTCATTAGCTTTGGGTAGATAAATATATTTGTTGTAGTTTTTAAAAAGTGTTTATCAGAAGTTTACACAACAAAAGTTAACAAAAATAAAAACTTAAAAGATCTATCACATTTTTAACTAAGAATTATTTTTTAAATGCTTAATTTTCTATTTTAATATTTTAACCCTTACAAATTATGAATATTTTTGCATTCATATAAAGTTAATAAAAAGTTATTTTTCAATATTTAAGCATTTGTTTCTGATAATTAAATGGCATTGTAATAGTATAATTTTAAGTAATAAATATTTTTAAATCAATGTTCACTTATAAATATAAAAGCAATTAATTCAAATTTGAGAAAAGCATTTTTATTCTATGGATGAACATTTTCTATATAAATGAATAGTAATAATGTTCCAGCAATACAGTAAAAATCAAATTATGTTGTGAAATTCAATATTAATCTCTTGTCAACAGTTGATCACTGCCATTGCTGCTCGCCCTTAGCAATACTAACCAAGTTTTCTTTTTGGTGGAAAATATTTAGCAGCAAATGATTGTTGTAGAAAATGCTTGTGGCAAAAAAAAAAAATTCAAATGTTGTTTGGAGACAAAACGTTAATATGAGCTATCAAGTGTCAACACAGAGGGTTTTACCAGCGATACAATATAGTTAATATGCAAGTTCCTTTTTATTTTAATTTGAAATACTTGTAGTATTTGTATTATATTTTATAAATTGAAAGCTCACATTTATAACAGTACATTATACATCAAAAAAGAAATGCGCATTTTTTACCAATAGGTAAATTAAAGAAAATGCATATAATTTCTTTTTTTTTTTCCCCTGAAGTAAACCAGTTTACATTAAAAAAATAATAAAATATGGATATTTTTTTTTTTTACTTTATATATGGATATTTTTCTTAAGATGACTTAAAAATTCTTCTGAATAATAAAAATCATGCAATTTTTTTTATAGTTTTGCATGTCATGTAATAATTTATCATAGATAATTAAATTATAAAATTAATAATTTAAATTATAATTTAATATTTTACAAATGGTTTTGAGTGTTTGTATTTTAAATTGTAATTTCACTTAACTCTTGCTCAGACGTTATGACACCATGGCTACTGGTGTTGTTTATTTTCATAGGTTTTACATGTTTCATTCTTTCAAGACATTTCCTAGATATGTAAGTATTTAACTTTATTTAATCTTAATAACATAATTTTCTCAGTGTTTTATTTTTTCATGTGAAATCCATTTATTATAAATTGAAATATCAAAAGTATATTAAATTTTTTTATATTGAAAGCAATGCTAAAATTTTAAATCATTTGGCAACCCCAAACTGGAGTTGTTCCATATGAAATGCACTGTTGCATAAACAGTTTTTAAAAGGTCACAGGCACAAATTTTTTTAACATATTTTATCAAAATATGCTTCATTTACTGCCCTCCATTACATAATATTTTTATACCAGTTTCAAAGAATTCATTTGATTTAGAGGTAATAAATTCAATAAAGGCTAATTTGACACTTTCTTAACTGTTAAAGTAAGTAAGAAAAAGTTTTTAAATGATTTCAAGTGTTTAAAGAATTGGTAGTCTGTAGGAGACAAGTCTAGTGAATGATGGAGAAGGCAAAACTTTAGATTTTAACTCATTAAGTCTTTGGGGGATGACTCGTGATTCATGAATTGTCATGGGGGTAAAAGAGCATCTTTTTGATTCACTAATGCTGGTTCTAATGAGAACGATTTCTGATGTGCAATATTAGTTTGTTAATAGTAATATTGTGCTTGAATTGTTTAACCTATTCCTAGGAAGCTTTGTACAATGGACAACTCCCCTTTCATTCCACTAAGTTTATTTGGTTTTCGCTGGATGTAAACTTGATTTTGGTGTGCGTTTCTTGGTTTGATGCGACTTTTCATCTGTATTCAGTCACTGCACTCAGTCTTTCCTATTATCATACTATATTCATTTTTTATCACAAGTAATGATATGGTCCAAAAAGGAGAAATTTCTTTGATAACAATTTTTTACTCAATGATATGTAAATCATGGTCAGCATTGCAATCTCTGCCTATTTGTCAATTTTTTTCACCTTTCCAAGCAGTATAAGATGTCTCAAAACTATTGCTATGCCTACTCCAAGATCAACAGCAAGTTCTCTCATAATTAGTGTTGGGTTAGCTTTAGTTTTTGTCTTCAGGGCATCATTGCAGGTTTTCCATGGGGTTAATTTTCCAGCTCATATTTCTCATTTTGAATTTTTCTAATCATCTTCGCATTGTGGGTACATTAGCTGTATCATTTTTAAAAATTCTGCATTAGTATTTTGTGTAGCTAGGGTTGTGAAATGTTCTAGTTTATATTCATGCAGGAAAATGATCTGTATTTTTTGTGGGGCTCCATATCTGTACTTGTTTAATAATTTATTATAAAGGTTAAAACTTGTAAGCAAATGAAATATATAATAAGAAATCACAGAATACGCAATAAAATGCTTACAAAACTGTTATTTAACTTGGGTATATATTCCATAGAATATTGGTTAATATTAAAAAATTCATTTCATATGGGACAGCCTAATTTTGAACAGTTATAATTGATATTTATTTGTTTAAAATTGGTTTACTAGTAAAAAAAAAAAATATTTTTTTTTTGCTGTGCTTTCTTAACAAAATGAAAATATTGTGATAAATTATCTGTACATGCAAAAAAAAAACAAAAAAAACTAGTTTATATCAATGTTCAAGCACACATTCGAAATTTGTTACATCTAGGACTATGTCCAGATTTGAAATATTTTTGTGTAATATGTGTGTATAATGTTTTAATATGTATGTGAAATATTTTTGTGAAATATGTAGTTTTGAACATGAAAATCAAGCCCTTATGCCCTCTTATGAATGAGTTTTCAGTTGTCTTTTGAAAGGTCATGGATCTGTAGATCTGTAACCAAAACAACACATTGGGCCAAACAGGAATTTTGTTTCCCTGAAAGCTTGAAGATGTTTTCCAAGCATTGCATTTTCCATCAAACTGAAATTTGTTCATAAAGCATTTATATAAAGTGCCGAAAAGATGTAAATGAACTGGTGCTGAAAACTTATTTAATTACATGTATTCAACCAATCAGTATTTTTTTTTTTTTTAAACAGTACTGCAGCCAATGCAAGAATTATTTTATATCCATAAAAGACTAGCCAGTTGAGTTCTGAAAATCTTTCACTAGAGAGTTACACAAAGTTATTTAAATAAATGAAACCAGAAATCGATTTTACCAATAAAATTGAAAAAAAAAAAAAAAAAAAAAAAAAAATTCAGTGAAAAAAACAATGTTTCTTTCTAATGGTAAGAATATAATTTATATGTTGCCTATCAGCAAATAATATATTTATTATTTCTGTGTGAAAACGTAAAAAAAATCACTGGAAAAAATACATATTCACTGCAACCTGTATTTAAATAAGGAACACAAAAGATTTTTGTTATTAAATTTTTTGTAATGTCTGTAGAGTGTTTTTTAGTTATGCACATTAATCCATTAATATGTTAAAATTCATTTAACTGAGTTGTACCCTTCAGGATATCTTGTACACCATTTCTGGGAATAGTAAATAACTTTTATGTCTTTTGATGGATATAGTATCAGCAACAACTGAATTTATATTCAAATATTTAATTTAATTTGTTTAGAAAAATATTTGTTTGCATTAAAAAAATTTCTTATTATGAATAAAATCGTAAGGATCTTATCTTTCTCTTCAGGATTGATTGTTCCAAAATTTCCAATTGTGAAATTTTTAATTAATTAATATTTAATTTAATTTTTGTGTTTTCAGAACATTTCATTTTTACATTTGGAAATCAAATATTTTGAAAATGTTTATTTTCTTTCTTTAATAAATATCTAAATGAAACATCTCTGTAATAAATATGCTTCAAAATATATATTTATGTATGAGGGGATCTATCTAAATATATATTAATGTAAGGTGGGATCTAATATATATTAATTGTAAGCTGGGCTTCTATTTTAGAAAATTTAACATGTAGATCCAATAATTTCAGTGGCACCTTTTATAATATCTGCCCTTCCTTTTTTATTTTGATAAAGTAATTATGTTGATAAAATTTAATCAAATGGTTGTAATGCTTTTAGCCTTCTATTAAAATTTTTGTGACAACTTTTTTAGACATGTTGCATAATGATTTTTTAAAATATATTATGCCTTATTTTCTATTTTATCTTATCTTTTGTTTTAGGTAACTGCCTGTTGTTGCCTTTTCTTGCTGGGAAAGTAGAAGAGACTCCCAAAAAATGTAAAGATATCATTAGGATAGCTAAAACTTTCCTTGATGACTCTCAATTTGCACAATTCGGAGATGATCAAAGGTAAAGAAATGGAAGGAGAAAAAATAAAATATTACTTCAATGCTTTTTTTTTTTTCTTACCAATTAAAATTTTTTACCAAGTTGAAAAATAAGTATTAAATTGCATACAATGGTGCTTATTATGTTATTAACCATCGAATACATACCTAGCTTACATTTTCATTTAATGTAAAATTCAGTCCAATGTTTTTTATTCTGTTAAATTTTTCAGTAAATGATTTAACCATCCAATTCATTATTAGATGTAACAACATCAAATTGATTGGGAAATTAATCATTTAAAGCTTTTCTTTTAAGAATGTGATAGAAGAGATTGTATAATTATTTAAAGTTTTATAATTAGCTTTTCAACATTTCTTAACTCTTGAATTTTCAAAACAAAAGATGCTATTAATTTTATATTTATAAAACATAACCCTGAAATACTAACCTTTATTATTTCGCTTAAAGTAATCCTATTGTGTTCAAAAAGTAAAGACCAGTTTTCAATTTAAATTTTCCATGCATATGGTATTTCAATTTTTTTTTTTTTTTAGGTTGTTGACACTGTTCTTGACATCTGTGTGAAATTTTATATCAAAATATTCATTAGTGCTTAAGTTACGCTTGGTTTTGTGAGATGCTTTAAACTTATTACTGATTTTTGAAATGTCTCTTCAATCGACTCAAAAACGGTGCCCCGTAGTGGTCTTTTGAGTTTAGGGAATAGCCAAAAGTAGCACGATGCTAAATTAGGTGAATACTGTGGTTGTAGAACGATATGGGTTTCAGTTTTTGGCGAAAAAGTCACAAAGAATCAATGCAGTATCTGCTGGCGCATTCAGTGTTTTCAGTACCAATCGAGATTTGAAACGTTTGAGGCCCAAGACATGTTTTTAAAATGGAATTTTGAAATTCCAACATTATCAGCCAGGACTCTAATTGTAAATGGACAGTTTGGAAACAAATCTTTAATTTTTTGGACGTGAGCTTTGTCGGTTGATGTTGGTGTTCGACCAGAGGCCTCTTCACTTTCAACGTGTTCTCTATCTTCTTTGAACTGTTTTGACCATTTCTAAACATTTCTTTCCAATATAGGAATGCTCACTGAATGCCTTCTGCAGCATTCTATTTTTTTCTGCAAACAAAATTTAATGCAAGTTCTTTGCTCAATTAATTCAGACATTTCAAAAAATTGCCAGAATCAGTTTTAGCATCTCAAACCAAGCATAACTCAAAAATTGATGAATCTTTTGACAAATTTAACACAGATGTCAAGGACAGTGCCAACAAGTTGGAAGGAAAAAAAAAATTGAAATGCCATATGCACGGGAAATTTAAATTGAAAACTGTTCGTACTTTTTGGATACAGTAGTAAATATTATTACAAGTTATATTATAGCCTTTACAAGTAATAAATATTAGTATATAATATTTATTAGTTTCTGAGGCATCTTTTCTTTGTATTTTTTTTTTTTTATTAAAAGAATTGTATCTTAATTGGATTCAGCATTAGAATGTATTGTTTCATTACTTAATTGTAACTAGGAAGTAGCTAGATATGTTTAAAAATTAAATACTGTATGAAATAAATAATTTTTACATTATTTAAACTTTTGAGAGTGCTTTTATTAAAGGGTTTATATCTTCATATTTTATATAGCAAAGATGCATATTTAATCAATAAATTACTAACTTTTAATTAAATCATAATCTTTTAATAATCTTGTAAAATTAATCATAGTTTTAAAGTGAATAAAAATTTAATTTCGTATTTTTATTTTCCTCTTTTTTTTTTTAAAATTAAGTAGTCATTAGCAAATAGTGTTGAACTTTGGAATATAGTTTTTAGTTATCTGTAATATGTTTTGAAATCCTTTGTTTAATTTTTATTCATAATAATATTACTTATTTAAGGAAGAGGTAATGACTCTGGAAAGGATACTTCTACAGACCATTAAATTTGATTTACGATTGGATCATCCCTATGGACATCTTATAAAATACGCTAAATGCTTAAAAGGTAAAAATTTTATATTAAATGTTTCTCTTTCTTCTCCCACCTCAAGACTTTCATTTCTCTTGTTGAACTTGTGGTGTCAAATATTTTTCTCTCAGATAAAAAGCTTTTAAAGCTTATTTATGTATAAATTGTGTAACCTTAACATTGTAGTGTTCTTTAATGCTATTATACATTGAATTATGTGCAGTTGGCATAAAAGGGGTAGGATAGGACAGAGCACCCTTTTAATAACTTGAGTAATTATCATTAGATTTTCATGAAAAAATGTCTTGAAGGGAACTAACATGGTGTAATGCACTTGATTAACTAGCTATTAACTCAACAATTTTCCATTACTGAACCCGCAATTTTTAACACATCAATTCAGTGTCATGAAATTAGAATGTGATGAATGTGGAAATTAGAATGTAGAGATTTGGTTAAAAGTTTGAGATATAGAGGTTAAAAATTGACTTTCCTGATTTTAAATGAAGAACTTTTGCTTAATGAATGATATGTCACTTTTTAATTAATCTATTATATATAATTCCGTGTCACGATGTTTGTTCGCGATGAACTCGAAACTAACCATCCGATTTTAACTTT